>APFE030931121.1:0-11046 GCA_000404065.3 Pinus taeda | reverse complement strand
GTGTGTATGTATTCAATTTTAATAAATAAATAAATAATAGTATCTAATAAAATTTGTAAAATATAGTATTGTACTAAATATTGAAAAAACTAAAACACTAAAAAAAAAGAGAAAATGTAATTACATTTAAAAAAGATTAGCTAAATTCAAAGTTAATAGATACTATATCATATTTGTTCTCAAAGAAAAACTCAATAAATTTAATTAAATGCCTAAAAATAAATTACTAATTTGTAATTTAGTACCCAACTAAATTAAAAAAATTAAGAACAATAATATAAAATGATATAATTAAATTTAAAAAAAGATATCAATAAATTAGTGATAAATTATATGTTTTTTAAAGCAAAAATTAAAAAATCATTAAATTCAAAAAAAATAAAAAACATGAAAATAAAAAATCATTAAAATCAAAAACAAATTTGGAAGAACATGAAAATCTATAACTAACTAACAAATTAACACATGAAAATCTATAACTAATAACAAATTAACACATTTCAAAACAAATTTGGAAAGCATGAGAATAAAAAATCATTAAAATCAAAAACAAATTTAGAAAAAATCGTAAAAAAAGCATGAATAAAGTTAACCGTTGCATTGATCCTATCCGTTGCAGAAAAGCATCCAACCTATCCGTTGCAGAAAAGCGTCCAAGAAGTTAACCATTGCTATCGGTTGAAAGGACGCGGAGGAATATATATATCAACTCTTACATCTTCCTCCATCTCTGTTTTGCTTGGCATGCTTGTCTGATTGTCTGTTAGTGTAGGTAGACTGTTTCTATGTCGACTTCTGGTGGAGCAGATCGGAGGTAAGTTAATGATCACTTCTCTTTCTTTCACGCCTTAATTTCTTCAGAAATAGTTCAGTAATTTTGATAAGAGGCAACCTGCAACCATATCGTCAGGTGAAAAGTTTAATGGTTGATGATCACTTCTCTTTTTGCCGTTTCAATTTCTGAGAAACCGTTGATCTTTTTAGATGCAGATAATCATATGTTGGGAGAACGGAGTGGAAAGAAGGAAATGCCGGTGGCTTCAGAAAATGAAATCGAGTTATAGGTATGTATCGATGTAGCTTCTCCTTCCTTCTTTGATGTCAGTAGTTTTGCCACGGCTTCTTGTATCTGCTGGTTTCAATTAATTCATTTTTGGCTCTGGTTTTAACTAATTCACTTCTGGATTAATAAAAGATTTACTCTGGCCTTTTAGTCATTTAATAATATTCTGTGTTATTTTTATTGTTAGCTTAATCCATCCGCCTCTCTTTTTAGGAATTAATCTGGTCTTATTATTTAGTTATTTAATTAATATTTCTTTAATTTGTGGAGGTTTAATGTGACTCTCGCTGATTTCAATGAATCCATCTGGCCTGACGAAATTTATAGATTTCCTTTAAATCTAAACCCACCTATATTATGGATCTCCTTTAAATGTAAACCCACCTGTATTACGGATATCGAGTTACTGATCTCCTTTAAATTGAAAGGGCTCTCTTCATACAATCTCGAATGAATTACTATCATGATTTGCTGAGGTTGGCTTGCGCGGCAACGCCATCCTCAGCTTCTTGACGGCAAATTTTTGAGTTTATTTGATACTCCGTCTATTGACGGGCATAACATGGAGTGGCGTAGGTTTATCGTCCCTTGTTTTGGCGACGAAGCCCGTGGTTCTCTCCAGAAGAGGCTAGTACGCATGTCGGCCTTCTACTTCTATTCCTTCTGCATAGGGTTGCTCTCTGCTCTTGCCTACCTTTCTGACAGTTGGCGACTTCTCTACATTGTCACTTCCACTCCCTCTGCCTTATATTTCCCTTCGTTGCCTAATTCCTGGGTGTAATCTTATACCATGTTCCCTTCCCCGCCGAATATTCTCACCAGGCTACACGCTACCTTCAAGCCACGAGCACCCAGGATTCCATTGGATTCGAACCCGACGAGCACCCATGTCAAACTTGCCAACAACAGACAAGACAGTCTGGTTAACAGCATCGCCCTCGTTTCCAATATGCCGTCAGAGAATAGATAGAGTATCTAATAAACCCAGAAATTAGGCAAATTACCGTCAAAAACTTTTCCCAATATATCAAAATCTTTTCTTCTGGTTGACCATTTATGGAAATTGATGTATGCTGATGAATTTCGACTCATGTCTATAACATATTTGCTCGTATAGGCGCTTATTCAACTATGGTCATGAAAACAATTTCAGCAAACCTAATTTTCTTTCAAATATATTTTTAAATTTTTGAAATTGAAGTCTCGTGCTTTTGTGCTTATAGAATTTCCTTGTTGCTGTTCTGGTTGCTGCTGTTGTAACAGGTTTTTTCTTTTTTTGTTTGAATTGGATATGGTTTTTTTTTTTAAACTAGAAGTGCATAAGCTTTTTTCTTACTTCTAATTCCGTTGCTTTATATATATATATATATATTGTTTTAATTTATTTCACCCTATGTCTTTTTCAGTAATTTACGCCAGCCAGAATTTGTTATGATTATATTTCCATGATGAAAATATCTTGAATATCCTATAAAACTTATATTTATTATTTTTTATTATAAGTATTTATTTATATAGTTTTATTTACTAAAATAAGAAATAGGAATTTTTGTTTTTCTTAATTAATATAGAAAGTTTTTTATATCTATTAATTTGTTTTTAGTAAAAAGTCATCCTTTTTAGAAAAAAATAAAAAAATTGTGTGCTTTATTAAAGTAAATAGTCTTTTTATAATTTCTTAAACATTCATATATTTTATATGATTCTTCGTAGTTTTTATATATTTTAATAATGTAATATATGGATTTTATATTAGTGATTTAATCATTTAAAGTGTTTATTTATTTTTATAAATTTATTGTTTAATTACATAATTGAATATATATATGTTTTTATTTTATGTTGAAAATTTATTTTATTATAGAATTTATATTATGTTTTCTTTTCAAACATTTCATATGTAAAATATTTTTTCAAAAACATCAATTTGTATTTTGTAACTTTCATAATAAATCCATTACTTCTATTCACTACTTTTTATGTGAAGTTTTTTCACTTTCATGTGGGATGTATATTTATAATATATATTGAGATTTAGGGTGTAGTTTTGGATAGTTTACTCTAGGTTAGGCTAGAGTGGTGTAGGATAGGCAAGACTAGGACAGGCTAAGATAGGTTAAGCTAGGCTAGGCTAGGTTAGGCCAAGCTAGTTTAAGATAGGCTAATCTAGTTTAGGCCACACTAGGCTAGGCCAGTTTAAGTTAGACTAGGCTAGGTTGGCCTAAGATAGGATAGGCTAGACTAAGCTAGGCTATCTTAGGTTAGGCTCAAGTAGTTTAGTCTAGATTAGGCATGTGTTAGGCTAGGTTGGATAATCTAGTTTAAGATAGGTTAAGGCAGAATAGGCTAGGCTACAGTAGGGTAGGGTAAGGTAGGGTAACGTAGGCTAGGATACGATAGGCTAGGGTAGGCTAGAATAGGGTAGGCTAGGATAAGGTAGGCTAGGCTACAGTGGGATAGGCTTGGCTTAGGTAGGCTACGTTACGATTAGGATAGGGTATGCTAGGGTAGGCTAGGGTAGGCTAGGTAGGTTAGGTTAGGCTAGATAGGGTAGGGTAGGGTAAGGTAGGCTAGCTAGGGTAGGTTAGGTTAGGCTAGGCTAAGTTAGGTAGCTTAGGCAAGGGTACGGTAGGGTATGATAAGGTAGGCTGGATAGGGTAGGCTAGGCTATGGTAGGCTAGGCTAAAATGGCTTGTCTATGCTAGGTAGGCTTGTCTAGGCTAGGTAGGCTTGGCTAGGCTAGGTGGGCTTGGCTAGGCTACATTAGGCTAAGTAGAGTAGGCTAGGATAGGCTAGAGGAGGGTAGGTAGGCCTGGCTAGGCTAGGTGGGCTTGGCTACGCTAGGGTATGGTAGCATAGGCTAGGGAGGTTAGGGTAGGCTAGCTTAGCATAGGCTAGGTTGGGTAAGATAGGGCAGGTTAGGCTATGCTATGCTAGGGTAGGGTAGGCTAGGGTAGAGTAAGCTAGGCTTGGCTAGACTAGGCTAGGCTACACTAGGCTCGGATAGATAAGTTAGGGTAGGCTAGCGTAGGCTAGGGTAGGGTAGGTAGGCTACAATAGGCTAGGGTAGGTAGGTTGGGCTAGGGTAGGCTAGGCTAGTGTAGTCTATGTAGTGTACGGTAGGGAAGGGTAGGACAAGGTATGATAGGTTAGGCTAGGCTAGGATAGGCTATGCTAGGCTAGGCTATGGTAAGGTAGGATAGCCTAGGGTATGCTAGTTAGGATAAGCTTGGGTAGGTTAGGATACGCGAGGCTACGCTAGGCTTAGGTAGGTTAGGATAGAGTAGTCTAGGCTAGGGTAGAATAGGCTAACATAGGCTAGGGTAGGCAAGGGTAGGCAAGGGTAGGCTAGTATAAGCTAGCGTAGATTAGGCTAGGGTAGGCTAGGTTATGATAGTCTAGGCTAGGCTAGGATGGGATAGGCTTGGCTTAGGTAGGCTAGGCTAGGCTTAGGATAGGGTATGCTAGGGTAGGTGGGTTATGCTAGGGTAGGCTAGGTGGGCTAGCCTAGGATAGGTTATGCTATGCTAGGTAGGGTAGGCTAGGCTAGTGCAGGCTAGGTAGGCTAGGGTAGGGTAGGCCATGGTAGGTTAGACTAGGGTAGGCTAGGGTAGGCCAAACTAGACTCTGATAGTGTAGGGTAGCGTAGCATAGGGTACGTTGGATAGATTAAGCTTGGGTAGGGTAGGATAGGAAAGGCTAGGCTAGGTTTATGTAGGTTATGATATGCTAGGATAGGTTAGGCTAGGCTAGGGTAGGCTAAACTAAGCTAGGTTATGGTAGGATAGGTTAGACAAGGGTAGTGTAGGCTAAACTAGGGTAGGTAGGCTTAGCTGGGCTAGGTGGACTTGGCTAGGCTAGTGCATGGTAGCGTAGGCTAGGTAGGTTGGGGTAGGCTAGCTTATGCTAGGCTAGGTTGGGTAAGATAGGGCAGGTTAGGCTATGCTAGGGTAGGGTAGGGTAGGCTAGGGTAGAGTAAGCTAGGCTTGTCTAGACTAGGCTAGGCTATACTAGGCTCGACTAGGTAAGTTAGGGTAGGCTAGCGTAGGCTAGGGTAGGGTAGGTAGGCTATGATAGGCTAGGGTAGGTAGGTTGGGCTAGGGTAGGCTAGGCTAAGCTAGGATAGGCTAGGCTAGGCTAGGCTATGGTAAGGTAGGATAGGCTAGGGTATGCTAGTTAGGATAAGCTTGGGTAGGTTAGGATAGGCGAGGCTATGCTAGGCTTAGGTAGGTTAGGATAGAGTAGGCTAGGATATGTTAGGCTAGGTTAGGGTAGAATATGCTAGGCTAGGGTAGTGTATGCTAGGCTAGGGTAGAATAGGCTAACTTAGGCTAGGGTAGGCAAGGCTAATCTAGGCTAAGCTAGCATAGGTTAGGCTAGGGTAGGCTAGGTTATGGTAGGCTAGGCTAGGCTAGGCTAGGATAGGCTTGGCTTAAGTAGGCTAGGCTAGGCTTAGGATAGGGTATGCTAGGGTAGGTTAGGTTATGCTAGGGTAGGCTAGGTAGGCTAGCCTAGGATAGGTTATGCTATGCTAGGTAAGGTAGGCTAGGCTAGTGTAGGCTAGGTAGGCTAGGGTAGGGTAGGGTAGGCAATGGTAGGTTAGGCTAGGGTAGGCCAAACTAGACTCTGATAGTGTAGGGTAGCGTAGCATAGGGTATGCTAGCTAGGTTAAGCTTGGGTAGGGTAGGATAGGCAAGGCTAGGCTAGGTTTGTAGGTTATGATATGCTAGGATAGATTAGGCTAGGCTAGGCTAAGCTAAGCTAAGCTAGGTTATGGTAGGATAGGTTAGACAAGGGTAGGGTAGGGTAGAGGAGGGTAGGCTAAGCAAGGCTAAGATAGAGCAGGGTAGTGTAGACTTGGATAGGCTAAGCTAGGGTAGGATAGGTCAAGGTCTTGTAGGCAAGGCTAGGGTAAGGTAGGGTAGGTAGGCTAGGCCAAACTAAGTTAGGGTAAGCTAGGTTAGTGTAGGATAGGGTAGTCTAGGGTATGGTAGGCTAGTTTAGCATAGACTAGGCTAGGGTAGCATAGGCTAGGTTAGATTAGGCTACGCTAGGCTAGGCTAAGGTAGGCTAGGCTAGGGGAGGATGGGATAGGCTTGGCTTAGGCAGGCTAGGCTAGGCATAGGATAGGGTAGGCTAGGGTAGGCTACGCTGGGCTAAGTTATGCTAGGTAGGCTAGGTCAACTACAGTAAGCTAGGTAGGCTAGGTAGGTTAGGTAGGCTAGGCTAGGTAGGCTAGGGTTGGGTAGGGTGGGCCAGGGTAGGTTAGGGTAGGTTAGGGTAGGGTAGTTTAGGGTAGGGTAGGCAAGGCTCGACTACGGTAGTGTAGGTTAGCATAATGTAGGGTAGGCTAGCTAGGCTAAGCTTGGATAGGGTAGGATAGGCTAGTGTAGGCTAGGGTGGTCTAGGGTAGGGTAGGCTAGGTTAGAGTAGGGTAAGCTAAGCTAGGGAAGGGTATGTTAGGGTAGGGTAGGCAAGGCTAGTTTAGTGTAAGGTAGGCTAGGGTAGGGTAGCATAAGGTAGGCTAGGGTAGGCTAGGCAAGGATAGGTAGGTCTGACTATGTTATGGTAGGGTAGGGTATGGCTAGGGTAGGTTAGGGTATGGTAGGTTAGGCTAGGCTAGTGTAGGCTAGGATATGCTATGGTAGGCTAGGCTTAGGCAGGGAAGGCTAGGAGAGGTAATCTAAAATGTTTAAACTTGAAGATTTTTAACAATTTGTATTTTAAGCTAGGCTAGGATTGGCTAGGATAGGCTAGGGTAAGCTAGTTTGGGGCAGGCTAGGGTAAGCTAGTCTGGGGTAGGCTAGGGTAGGCTACCTTAGGCAAGCCTACGATAGACTACCCTAGCTTAGGCCAGGCTAGGCTAGGTTAGGATAGGGTAGAGAAGGCCAAGCTAGTTAGGCTAGCCTAGCCTAGCCTAGGCTAGGTTAGGACAGGGTAGAGAAGGCCAAGCTAATTTAGGCTAGCCTAGCCTAGGCTAATCTTAGTATAGGGTAGGCTGATCTAGTTGAGGCCATGGTAGACTAGGCTCGTTTAAATGAGGCTAGGCTAAGCCAGGCTACGTTGGGTTACACTCAACTAGTTTAGGCTAGATTAGACATGTGTTAGGCTATGTTAGATAATCTAGTTTAGGATAGGTTAGGCTAGGCTAGCTCAGGATAAGCTAGTTAAGGTAAAGCTAGGCTAGGAAAAGTTATTTTAGTCTAGGATATGCTAGGCTATGCTAGATTAGGCCAGGCTAGATCAGCCTAGTGGCTAGGCTAGATTGTGGTAGGCTAGATTAGCCTATATTAGATTGGATTAGGCTACACTAGGCTAGGCTAAGTTAGGTTAGGGTAGGCTAGATTAGGCTAGGCTAAGCTAGGAGAGGCTAGATTAGGATAGGTTGGATTAGGTTAGATTAGATTAAGCTATGCAACACTAGTATAGGCTAGGCTAGAATAGTGTATGCTAGATTAGGCTGGGTTGGGCTAGGCTACACTGGTTTTACGAATGATACCCTAAATCCTCATATAAGGGAGATGTGTAGGTACTACGATGGTTTATGCCTTTGTCTCAAACATATTTTAGTCTAGCCTTTCGCTACATATGTGACGATTTCACTCCATGAATTGTAACACTAATATGTACAATTTCATATTCATATAGCTATGGATAGAAAGAAGACATACCATCATTGAAAATTTAGAAGATCATTGTTGAGATATAGAGAGGATATTAAAAATTATTTGGTGTGCTAGTAACATATTAATTGGTGCTTTCATGTCTACTAATATGCTTGATTCCACCAGGAATAATGAAAAACACAATTTTATGAGTCTAGGAAACTATAGATCTTTGAACTCAGTGGTCACTAATTATGTGTTGTCACAATATATCCACCTGCTAGCAACAAAAGTTGTAAAGGGAGAGTATATACCAATCATATATCTATCTATATTAGATAAAAATGTTGAGGGATGCCTAGAGAGGAAAACATGGATCTTAACCTAGATTGTGCAATGTAGGGATTATTTGAGGTAAATAAAACTTAATTGATATTATGTTGTTTTGAGCTAGCCATAAATCTAGTGAAGTCAAAATATCAACATAAAAGTTATATTGTGAGACTCTGTTTAAAGGATGAATTTTGTGTTGAAATATATTTAGATTACTACAAAATAAATAATACCAAAAAAAACCTTTTATTTTATGCCTCTTCTCTGAAATTTTGATCATTTAGTCCAATACAAAAGTCATGAATATTGAAGGAATTGTAATTTTAAAATAATAAAATTTATAACTTTATAAAGGTTACAGAAAACTAATCAATATTATCTAAAATTTTGTATTAGTCTTTTCATTTTGTTCACCATTTAATGTCGGGGACAAAGAAAATATGAGGACCATTACATTCTATGTATAAGGATTATTGATATTATTTATATGTGATTATGTGATTTACAATTATATTCAACACTTTTAACATTATCATAGATATATAAATTAATTTTAAATGTTAGGAGACATCAATTCATTCTTCATAAACATCCATACTTTCCTTATAATGCATCTTCTATAAAAACTATCCTAGATCCATCTTAAATTCAAACCTATTAAGTAGATAGAGTGATAAGGTCTTTCAAGTTGCAAACCTTTCTTTGAGTTTTGCGCCAAAAAAAGAGGTTTTCATGTTGAAATATTTGATCCCTCTTAGTTCTTGATAGATCTAAAGTAAAGATAGATCTTTGTTGGTTCACCTCCACGATAAATTACCTTGTGTTATCTATAAATTTAAGGTGGAAATAAATCACAAAAAAACTGTTCAAAAAAACAAATTCAAAAACCAATGTTAAATTTCAACAACGAACTCTCTTTCACTCTCTATAACTCTTTCTCTATCTCACTCATGCTATCCCTCTCTCTCACAATGTCTCTTAATCTTTTTCTCTATGAATCTTACTGTGTGTCTCTCGCACTCTCTCTATGATATTGTATCATTCTCTCTCTCTCTCTCTCTTTCTCTCTCTCTTTCTCTCTCTCTCTCTCTCTCTCTCTCAATCTGTCACCCTCTCATTCTTTTTCTTACTCCCTTTCTTCCCCCTCTCCCTCTCTCTCTTTCTCTCTCTCTCTCTCTCTTTTGCTCACTCCCTTTCTACTTCCTCTTCCCTTCCCCCCTCTCTCCTCCTCTCCGTTTCCCTCCCTCTCTTCATCTATATCTCAATTTCTTTCTCTCACTTGCTCTTGCTCTCTCTTGATATCTCCTTCTCTCACTGTCTCCCAATATTTTTCTTTCTCACTCTCAAAATGACTATCTCACATAATCTCTGTAATATTATAACCTTCTCAATCTCTCTCTCTCTCTTTAAATTTATTCCCCTCTCTCGCTACTCCTCTCACTCTCACTCTCTCTCTCCCCTCTTCCACTTTCATTTTTTCTTTCCCTCTCTCATTTCCCTCTCTGTCTCCTTCCTCCTCGTTCGCTCTCCCTATCTCTCATGTCCTCTCCCTCCGCCTCTCACTCTTCCTCCCTCTGATTCTCCATGTCCCTCTCTCTCCCTATCTCTCTCTCGATATCCACCCCTGCTCTCCCTCTCTCTCTTCCTTTCTCTATGTCTCTTTCACTCCTTCCCTCTCTCCCTTTCTTACTCTTTCTATCTTAATCCCTCTCTCTCTTATTCTCTCTCATTCTCTCTCCACGTTCCCCTCCCCCGTCTCTCTCTCTCTCTTAAATATATTTCAGTCTCTTAGACTCTCTCTCAATCATCTCTTACCCATTCACCCCTCTCTCTCTTTCTCTATGTCACCATCACTCCCTCACTCTCTTCCCCCTAAACCTAAAACTTAAATCTTAAATCTAATTTTGAAACTTGACTTCACTTAACATTACATAGCATTAAGTGAATCTAATTCTTTCAAAAAAAATATATGGTGACAATATACATTTTTATATACATCATAAACATGAAGATTATACAATATTAATAGAAGAATCATGTGTCGTTTAAAGTGGAATTTAACAAATTAAATATAGAAACATGCATTCTAACAATTTTATAAAAAATACAAACTTCACTTCAAATTACTTAGCATTAACTCAAACTAATTATTTCATCCAAAATATATGGTGACAATATACAATTTTATATACATTATAAACATGAAATCGTTCTTATTATATTAATAAATGAATCACAACCCATTATGTCATTTAGAGTGCAATTTTAAAACCTAAAAATAAAAGCATAACTTCTAGCAATTTAAAAAAAAAAATACATTGTAACATTAGTATTTTTGATAAAGTAATAATAACCCTGCAATATTTAAATGCATGTTAAATAAAAATACATTTCCATATTTAAAAAGAAGAAAACATAAAAATTATAGCCAACATAATTAAATAACAAATTCATATAACCTTACACCAAAAATATATATTTTATCATAAATACAACTGAATGTAGTTTTATAATGAAAACAAATAAACAAATATATGATTATAAAAAATACAAATATATAATATATATAAATAATGAAAAATATATATCATGACATGTATTTTTTTATATATAAAAAAGACCATAAAAGAATTCAAGATTTTTTTCCGTTAACGATAGCATCGATCATAAACATAATAATTTAATGGAAAAAACAAAACTACGATAGCATCGATCATAAATAGACCGGGTTTAACAAAACGAAAATCAAGAAAACATAATAATAATTTAGTGGGAATCTCGATATACTAAAACAGATGGACTCAAACAAAGTAAACTTTGATCTCTATATATTAAAATAGATGGAGTCAAACAAAGTAAACTTAAACTAATAAAAACTAAACTTAAACTTAAACTTTGATCTCTGATACAGAAACGAAATGCTTCGCGAGATGCTGAACATGTTAGAAATGAGTGTTTTGAAGAGAGTGAGAGAGTAATAATAAAATGTACCTCGAATAATAGAATGTAATAATATACATAAATGCTGAACTGAAATCAATATTA
>APFE030931111.1:65027-89096 GCA_000404065.3 Pinus taeda | reverse complement strand
TCCTCCTAAGTTAGTCTCAGACCTCAGCTCTTCATGTCAAGCTTTGAAAATGAGAGAAAGACATTAAAAATCAATAAAGCTCTGGTTCCGCACTTTCTCTCACTGTTACCTGCGGTCCCGCACCCTTTGTTCATGTTACCTGTGGACCTGCCCGCTCTGTCTATAAAGGGGTGGGTGTGGACCCCTGTGAAAGTCAAAAAGGCACAAGTTTATTCTAAAAAACTCACTTTTGGTTAATTCTAGATGATTCTAGAAGGAATTTTGACGTGGATTGTTCGCTCCTAGGTGGTTCATGCATCCCAAAAGAAAAGGAGCCAATCCCTTGATGAGAGGAGCTATCCCTTTGAAGGAGGGCTTTATCCCTTTGAAGGGGGACCTAGTAACTTCCCTCCATTGCACTATAAATTAAGGCATTGGGCTAGTTGCTAGAGAGATTAGAATTTGAACATTTTTGAGGGTAAATGCTGATGGAATTGGGACTTCCTAGTTAAGCTTGAGAGGAGAGATCACATACCTTTTGGCTTCATTGGGAAGTGAGTGAAACTTGTCAAAGTAGAGGAGACTTCTTGTCGGACCCTGGGAGGAGCTTGTACAACATCAAGGCACAGGTTGCAAAGTTCTTCTTTGATTTGAATTAATACAATCAGATTCATTTTTCTCAACAAATTGTCTTATGTGGTTTGTTTCATAATCTCTTTGATCATTATGATGAATATGCTTTATGATATTGGCTTTTCAGGTGCTATTTAATTTGTTTGCTTGTTTGTGTTTGCAAACTTACTTCAAGGAAGTCCATTTGGAGCAAGGGAGCGAGGCTTCCACAAACTTGCATTGGACCCAAGGTAGGCCTAAAACACTTGTTTGCCTTTGTTTTTAATTGCATATTTAGAGAAAGATAGTTTTTGATTGGCTTGCTTGTCACTAGATATATTTAGATACTAGGAAGGTTGATCTTGTCCACAACCTCGACTCTTTTCGTGTGAAACTCCCCTGTCTCATGATCAAACTGGGTACAATATAAACATGATGCTCTTGTTGGATTTGTACAATTGCAGGCATAATGCCCTGGCCCTCTGCAATTGTAACAAATCAGCTGTTTGTGACCCCTCCCTAGTCCCATTCCACCTCGTTCTCATCCATGCCCCTAAAATCTAGTGTGTGCCATCCCTTCATTTTGATCGAGGGCTCGTGTTTTTGTCTAAACTCTGTAGGTAGGAGTCTGATCCATCATCAATTCATAACTTCTACAATACGCTCATCATGGCCTACTGATTTGTAGAAATTATAGAATAACTACTAGGACATCTATGTATACTTCTGTAATAGGTGGTAGTTATCTGTAGCATGCTTCCCTCCTATTTGACAAATCGTGCACCATATTGCAGGCACTATGCTCAGTCCTACTTGTGCCTCTGGCCTCAATGGAAATGGCCCTCCTCCTACCAGGTAGTTCGCAAAAACTAAACAATGGTCCTTGTCATGTCCATGGCCTTTGTACTTTATGCACCATACCTCCTCGCGCGCCTCTGGGCGAGTTGTTCTGTCCTGTTTCAAACTCTGCATCTCCAAACACAAGTTTTTGAACTGCACATCGATCTGTTGGACTCCCAGGCAAGGATCTTGTATTGGGGTCTCGTGCAATCTTATTAAAATCTCCAAAGCTTTGGCCTGAGTGGATAGCTTCTGCTGTGACAGCGTGGTCCTTAGATGCGGTGTTAGTGACACTACAAACCATGTGCGGTGATGTCCATATGTCAAGGTCATGTTGGCTTTGCAAATCATACCCTTCAGTCTCTAATCCAACTCCTAGGGGGTCTCACCTGGAAGCATCACGAATTCCTTAAACCCGATAATCAACTGTGTCTCTGATTTTGGCCTGCTAAATTCCCTGTTTAGCACAGCTTGGATATCCATGATTCTTGCGTCAATTCACGATCCTGTAACATGCTTACTAGTGTTGCCTTCTTTATGTTTTCATCCGTGACACCTTGCGCTTCCCATACAACCTTTATCACAAACCAAAATTGGTCTGGATCTTCATTCCCTACTCCTTTGAACACCGACAATTTTATTGCACTTGCCATATTGAATTGTGGTAGTGGCGGAGCTAGTGTGGGAAGAGATGGGGGTGAAGATGGTGAAACTGGTGGTGGTATAGGTGGAGGTGGTATGTGTGGAATTCGTTGCCTTATCAGATTGATTGAACTTCTTGGTGAAACCTTCATGAGCTCTTCCTCACGTTTTGAGGTGAAATCAAGGGGATAGTTTCTACCTCTGTGCTACCTTCATTTCTATATATCCTCCCACTTCATGTAGCCCCAAACATCAATTTAATCACATAACCCGCTATTCAGATAGTAGCATTTTAATCCAACTGTGTAAAGATTTAACGTACTTACCTCGTGGTACTTTAAGGAAGCGTTGTTCCACCTCGCTGTAGCTGACTGACATGTCTACCACAAATTCGGTGACAAACCCTCCTATAATTCGATCGAGGAAATGGTCCACAACACACACAATCTTATCTCCTGATGCTTCTAGTCTGCACACCAACTCTGGAGTCCACACAATCGGTTTTTCGAGCCTACACCTTCCATGACTATCTGCTAGCTTCGTGATCCACTCATACAACTCAAAGGGGATGTATGCAAAGAAAATTTCATGGATTTTTGTATATAAATAGTGTTCTAACCAATGTTCCTTTGATACTCATGGATTCCTATTTTCTTGCGCCGCAAACTCATGAATATTTCTGTCCAGCCACTCTTCAATTTCTTTCTTTATCGAATTCTAGTGACATGATATTAGACATCCCTTATGCAGATCCTGGTCCCGGCAACGGAACCATTTGTTAGCTTGTTGGGGTCTGACCCACGTTCAGAGGTAATTTAGCCAAACAAATCCTATTACTACTAGTCCTTTTGGCAATATTCCACAGAGCGCGGACTGAGGTCTCACCCGAAGTAGTATGGGAGGGTGCTAGAACCAGCTTTCTGCACCCTAGAGATGCCTGATGAGTTTAAGTGATCTGCAGTTTGACCCTGCACTCCCGTTGCTATGCATGCTTGCTTGTACCTCGGTGCCTAAGATGCTGCCTTCGCGCAGACCTATTCGGGGGCTGAACACTGTTATTACCCAAGCCCGTACTAGTTTCCATGGTTAGTTGATTAACTTAGCCTAATTGTATGCGTTAAGTTATACTTAGCAATCTAAATCATTCATATTAAGTGTGCGCAGTAAACAGTAAAAATGTAATTTATACCAAACATGTGATAACCCAAGAACGGATACACGGAATTAAGATAAAACTTCTCTTTATTATTTTCTTCCTTGGTTATAGACTCAACTCCACCCTGTGCACTTAGCTGCGGACAACTAGGCCTCGGCGCACTCAGCTGCAGAGCCTTCTCCTACTCTATGACCCAAGACACACTTAGACACTTGCGAATCTTGCTCTTCACTTCTACATCCTTATTTTTCTTTTACACCTAGAGCCTCACTCTCTTTATACAATCCCATGGTCCAGGGACCATGGGTAGGCTGACATTACATTACAAGACTAGGGCAGACAACCATGTGACTCTATCATACATTTTGCACTCTGTGCCCGCAATTCGCACAAACGTTACAATGATATTGGGTCAAAACTTGGGATTTGAGCCCCAAAACATGACTCGGGGAGATTCCATACCCAAAATTTATCTACCCTATATCTAATAGTCAATGGGTTTCTCCCTTAGTTGTGGTTCCTAAGAAAAATGGAAGTTGGAGAATCTGTGTAGACTATAGGGAATTAAATAATGCAACACTAAAGGATCATTTTCCACTAACATTCATCGATCAATTCATAGATTCATTAGCAGGGAAAAAGTTCTTTTATTTTCTTGATGGATTTAGAGGTTATAATCAAATCAAGATATCATTAGAGGATCAAAAGATAACTACATTTACTTTTCCATGGGGTACATATGCTTACAATGTATTACCTTTTGGATTATGTAATGCACTTGCTACTTTCCAAAGAGTATTCCTCGCTATTTTTGTTGATCTTATAAATGAATGTATAGAGGTTTACATGGATGATTTCACTGTTTTGGAAATACATATGATGATTGTTTAAATAACTTGGAAATATTTTTACAAAGATGAATTGAGACAAATGTATCTCTTAGTAATGAGAAATGTTTTATGATGCTAATTGAAGGGATAGTGTAAGGAAACCATATTTCATCTTCTAGAATAAAGGTGGATTCAAAAAAAATACAAATCATTGTAAACCTATTACCACCAACAACTCAAAAATAAGTAAGAAGTTTTCTGGGTTATGCAAGCTATTATCGGAGATTCATTGAAAATTCCAGTTAAATAGTTTTGTCATTATTTAAACTTCCTTACAAAAGACATAGAGTTTCAATGGAATATTGATTTTCAACATGTATTTGATAAGCTCAAACACAAATTGTCCAGAGAAACAATTGTCAGAGGACCAAATTGATCATTACCATTTCATAAACCCACTAATAAATCAGATACAACAATATGAACATCTCTAGGATAGAAAGAAAATCAATTTAGCTATTCTTTCTATTTCATCAACAAAAATCTAAATCCAATTGAGTTAAATTATACAGTAACTGAAAAAGAAATGCTAGCTATTATGCATGCAGTAAATAAATTCAGACATTACATAACAAGATATCAAGTGTTCATTCATACTGATCATTCACCCATAAGATATGTAATGAATAAACCAATCACTATATGGTTGTTATTAATGTAGGAATTCAATATTACTCTTTTAGATCGACCTTGAAAAGACAATCAAGTGGAAAACTTCCTGTCAAGACTTCATCTTCCTAGTGACATTGTTCTAGTTTTTGATAACTTTCTACATGGAAACTTCTTTTCTATAATAGTCAAAACTCCATGGTTTGCTGATATAGCCAATTATTTATCATTTGGAAAATTACCTTCTCATTTTACAAACAAATAGGAAAAGAAAATAATTATAGATAGTGCTAGATATAGTTGGGTTAATGGTGACCTTTTATATACTTGAGCTGATCTTTTAATTAGAATATGTATAAGAGAAGATGAAATTCTAGATATTTTAAAAGCATGTCATGATGAACCATGTGGTGTTCATTTTGCAGACAAAAAAACAACATAAAAGGTGTTGAATTTAGGCTATTGTTGGCCATAAATATTCAAAGACTCAAAGAATTATGTTAAAATGCATGAAAACTACCAAAGGATAGGCAACCCTGTAATATATGATGAAATTCCATTGAAACCACAAGTACTTATAGAGCCATTTGAGAAATGGGCTCTTGAATTTGTGGGTCATATCAATCCACCCTCTAATGGAAAGAAGTACATCCTCGTATGTACTGATTATGTAACAAAAAGGGTGGAATCAAAAGAAATGTCAAAAGCAACAAAGAATGCAGCGGTATCTTTTCTTTTTAAAGAGATATTTGTAAGATTTGGGGTTCCAAGGCAGATTGTCATAGACCAAGGAGTAGAGTTCACTGCTAAACTTGTTTGATTCCTTACATAGAAATATAAAACCAAGCATAGGAAATCAACTCCATATCACCCTCAGGAAGATGGACAAGTGGAATCAACAAATAAAGTCCTTCAAAACATCATGAAAAAAACAGTAAAGATGCACAAGAAGGATTAGTCAGAGAAAGTGAATGAAGAACTATGGGCTTATAGAATAACATGGAAGAATACCACTATATTTAGCCCCTATAACATTTTCTATGGTAAAAAAGTTCTGTTACCAATCAAGTTTGAGATCCATACATACAGACTTGCAGCGAAACTAGGATTGGACCTGTCATAAACACAAAATCAAAGAATTACGTAGCTAAATGAGCCAGATGAGATCATAAAAAAAGTTGTAGAACATACATCACTAGTGCAGAAACAAAGAATGAAATGACATGAAAAATTATTAAGAAGAATATTTTTCATATAGGGGACTCGGCACTTCTATTTGATTCAAAATACAAAGATTTCAAAGCCAAATTTACCATTGGCTAGGACCACATGAAATAGAAGAAATATTTGACAATGGATTAGTGAGGATTAAAACAATAGATGAAGCTGCAACATCATTCTTAGTCAATGGGCATAGACGAAAAATGTATAATAAACGAGTGTAGAAGGAATATTTTCTAAAGAAACTTCAGTAGAAGAAAACATGCAAGTTTTGGAAAAGCATAGTCACATGCCTCCTTTACTTGTAGAATAAAAAAAATGAAAAAAAAAAATAAAAAGAGAAAAAAATAATAAATAATAAAAAGATTTGGCTGTGAAAATCTAGACTTCTGGCACAATACAAATCTAAGTTCATATTGGAAAACTATGATACTTGGGTAATATGAATTCCTTTATTTTTAATCCAGTTTATGTTTGAAGTTGACCTTCTATCCTCCAATTTCCAGACTTGAGGACAAGTCTCCAAATAACCAAGGGGGAGGAAAAAATAAAACAAGTGCATTTGTTTTAAGAAGTTGAGCAACTCAACATGGTATAACAATACAACAAACTGCTCAACTTGATATGGAAGCAACTCAAAATATGAAGGACCTCTAGTAATTAAAAATTTTACTTTAGAGGGACATGAAAATTCAAACATCAAATTTGTCAGAAGGGACCTGAATAGGAGCAACATCACATGAACAACTTACAAAGGGACCTGAGGATCAACATAGAAATTTTTGTCATAATGGACTTATATACAAAGTTCATCATCAGAAGGGGCTTGTATTCATTCAAAGTTCATTATTCAAAAATGGAGTTGTACTAATCAACACTCATTGTTCAAGACTATTCAAGATCATGGTCAACTGAAAGAACTACTCAATCAAGGAAAGTACTAAAAGTTACAAATTATTTTTAATACCATTTGATTTTGAAAAAAAATCATTATTTAGAAGACCAATTAAACCTTAAATGTATAAGAGATCAAACCCTTCATTCCATTTACATTTTTTCAAAATCCTTTCATTCCATGTATATCCTCTATATCATAAAAAACCTATATCCCTCTTTCATAAAAGAACATAAACCCTATGACCATATTCAAGTCTTGTTTCTCCTACAAAATAAGCAAACATGGGTTAGTATCATGAAAGAAAAATAAAAGTGAATGATGCATGATTCAATAATGTATTTGTATGATCTAGAATGATATGCTTTTACTCTATTTTTGGATTTTAAATGAACTTAAATGGTCATTTCAAAAGAGTTGCCTTAAAAGAGTAACAAATGCATCATGTAAAGGAGAACATGCATCAACCCTAAAAGGAAAAAGAGGAGAAACAAAGTGATGATAAAGAGAAAAATATGATGACAAAAAGGACTTTGCATTCAGAAATCAAATATGCAATAAAAAAACATATGCATGAATGATCTATCAATGGTGAAGGAAGGTGTATATATAAATGTATGGTGGTGCATATGAATGACTAGAGGGTGCATATAAAAAAAACCTTTGAAATATGAAACATATGGTAGCCTTTGAAATCGATTTCAAAATTGATTTGGTACATGCGTATAATGCAGAGAGATGGTCATAGAAAATGACAAAAGGAGGACAAATGTTTAGCTACGGTGGAAGAAATTCAAACCACAGCGTCGGTCAAATGTTAAAAAAAGCTACACAGAGAGTAAACGTTCATGGAAGAAAACACAAAGGAAAATTCTTAGAGGTCGAAGACAACACTTTGATGCTGAAAGAAGGGAGGAATTCAACCTACACAAAGAGGTAATCAGTCAATGCCTTCATGTAGACAATTTAACAGTGAATTGTGCCATGTGTAATCAGTCAATGCCTTCATGTAGACAATTTAACAGTGAATTGTGCCATGGTTAAGGTTGGGAACACAATCCTTTGAAATGAAAAACGAAGGAATAGGGAATGCGTAGATTTTGATGCCAAAAATATTGACAAGGAGAAGAATAAAACTTTGTGTTTTTCATTAAGGATAACCCCACCAGCTAGAACATGGAATCATCCGCTTAAAATCCTAAGAATTCTGCAGTTGAGTTTGAGTCTAGTTAAATCGTTTTTCACATTCAAATTTACATTAACACACTCCATGTTTTCATTGGGAAACGTGGGGGTAAGTCCATGTTTTCGACTGTGTAGTGGTACTAATAGATTGCATTCAAGCTACAGGTGTGTGAAATGCATGATGATCGCTTTCCTTACACAACTTCTAAATGCATGATGATTGTTTTTGTTCCAAAAGTTTATTTTTTTCAAAACAACCAGTGAGTAGTGGTGTTATTAAAATAAGTGTTCGAAATTGTAGTTGAAAAATCCCTGTAGAATGGTTTTCGTTTTCAAAATTTGACTTCCAAACAAACAGTAAATGAATAAATGCATACAGTGGGTAGTTTAAATCATTTTTTAGTATCAAATTTCTCCAGCATTATATTTCAATTTCTGAGGTAATGATAATTTTTTTGTTCATTTCCAAAAGTTCAATTTCGGTTTCTGAGAAGACAGAGTGGGTAATAATTTTTTTCATTTCCAAAAGTTCGATTTCGATTCCTAAGGAGTCAGAGAGGGTAATAAAAAATAAATTGTTATTTCTCAGAATTCCATTTTTTATGATGTTTATTTTAAATGTTGAGGGAAAAATCAAACTTGTAGGTGTCTAGAATTCAAAAGCGACGTTGTTTTGAGAAGCAATAGTGATAAGAAGATTATTCTCAGAGGAATTTTGATAGAGTATTTTCTAGAAAGTGTGTTTCAAAGTTTTGAAATAGAGCCTTCTCTCCTCAAGCAATTAAAATAGAGGTGAAATCTCAGAGTATTTTCCTTTTCTCTCATCACAAAACATGTCCAAAAGTCCAAATCAAACCTTGGTAAGTCACACTCTTGTGATTTTTGAAAGAAAACCTTGTCTTTAGTAAATATCCCAAGAAAATTCTTTCTCCTCTCACTATAAATACGATTTATTTTTTGTATTAAACTTGTAAAAAAACTTAAAAAAAAAAACGACACTTATTGTTATGTCATGAGATTATTTATAGTGGAGGGTTATTTACATTTGTATAGAAACCAAAAGGAATAAAGGCACCTAGATTTTGGTATGGGGAGTAGGATTGAAACCAATGGATTTCAGTAGGAAAATTGGCACAAAGAAACCATAGAAAAACTCTACCAAGCAGGGCCATTAGAATTTCTAAGGAAGTTTAACGGACATAATGAAAAAGTCACAAGGGAGTTTGTAGCAAATTTTGACAATGAAAAAACCAGAATAGGAGATATTTTTGTTCCCGTCACTCCAAAATATATAGCCCAAGTCACAAATTTTCCAATGAAATGAGAACAATACTACAAGGAGCAACATTTTAGAAAGAGATGGCGGAATTTCTTTTCTAAAAAACATAGAAACAAAAAATTTCATAAGACTAAGGGAATTCTTAAGGATTGGATTAGAGAACCTTGGGCATAATTGACCCTTATTGCTAAACGATACATTACATATGATGGGAGATATAGTGTTGTACACTTATATCACATTAAATTACTTCAACACACCAAAGGAGATTACACAGTAAACCTTCCCTATTTCCTTCCAAAATGTTTGATAAAGATGACTGAAGGGCTGAAAGGAAAAATAGAGAACCTAGAAGTTAGTTACTACCATCAAGGGCTAATTAAGATGTTGATTAAGTATCAGTTGAAAAATAGGGGAGAAACATGGGATAGTTTATTAGGCAAACACCACTTTTTAGAAATCTATAAGGAAGAGAAATCAACCAAAAATGAGAAAACACATGAGAGATTTCATCTTTCAAGAAACCTTATGAAATCACCCTTGTATCCAAGAACGAGGTCTAAGAAGAAACAAGAAGAAATATGCACTGAGAAGGAAATATATTTCATATCAATTCCAAGGAATCCAAGAAGGAAAACAATGGAAGAATTATATGAGAATGTTGAAGTAGAGATCCTAGAAGAAGTGCCTCTTAGTACACATGAACAATCATCTCAACAAATCATTGAAAAACGTGAAAAGGAGGCACAAGAAAAACTTCGAGAGTTAGAGAAAGATTCATGCTATGAATAATCAAAGGAGGATCATCATCATATTTAAAATAGGTTGAAGAAGCTTCCAAGGAATGTCACAATGAATAATATGCCAAGAAGGTAAAATACTTAACCACTTAGCTTAAATTCGGTGAAATAATGGAAAGACACCTTAAGAAGGAAAATTAGATGTACAAAGAAAAAACAATAAGGTAGTGAAAGAAAAAAATAACTGACAAAGCAAATGAAGAAGTTAGAGAAACCAAATATGTTGATTCAAAACAAGCATATAGGTGGTTGAGACAAAAGAAACTTTGGCAATATAAATATGAGAAATAAAAAGTGAAGAATGCCATCTACAAGGAAGAGGAAAAAGGACATGAGGGCATTAATGTCCTTTTGTAGGCATCTCAGCAGGAAGCTTCAACCGTAGGATGCAGATCCATAGGTACATTAGTAGGACAATCATCATATACATGCAAAAGGTCAAAGAGATAAAGGCAAGCATGAGGACATGCTTGAGACTTAGCAAGGTGGAGATGTTGGCTCTTCATTTTTGGTCTTTTTCCACATACATTTTCCATCTTTCCATCATCCTTTTCTATCATATCATGGTCATTTTCCCACATTTTTTTCTTCTTATTTCACTTTAAGGTAAGAATATTTATGTCTTTTAAATTATAGAATTTGTAGTAAAAATTTGCTATTAAAAATTATTTTGACTAGAACAGAATTTCTCGTAATGGCTTTTTTGAAGTCGTATGTGCAGGGCACCTGGGTGGAAACTGAAGCTATATTCGAGAATCTTGAGAACCAAGGATTGACGGAATCATATTGGCATAGTCCAAATGAGTCAGAACAAGCTTGGTCAATGTTGGTCAAACTTGACCAGTGACCCATAAATACCTAACTAAAAGGGGATGTTTTGTGATTTAGAGGGATTTTACCATATTTTGTGCAACCAAAAGGATGAGTTCGACCTAAGTAGATGTACTAGGATTCTTATAGGCTGTTATAACTATTTTAGCTAAGTGTTTTATACTTTTTTCTTATTTAAGCACAACATTCAACACTTATGAACAAGTATTATGACTATTGAAACTACTTTTGAATATAATTTGAAGAGCTTGTTGTCCATTTTCTTGATATTCTTGCTATGGAATGTGATTGATGATCTACAATAGCTAAAATTTTCAAGTGAACCAATCAAGGGTGGAGGGACCCCATTCTGAGGTAAGTACACTGCAATGTAATTTTATGCATAATTGCGAATATTTTAGATTTGTTGTTTTCTTTGTAGTTCTTGTGAATATTTTCTGAATAGATTCATTATATGCCATGTTAATTTATGTTTCTGGATTATTTAATTTCAGTATTTAGTTTACATAAGGAAGGAAAACCAAGGCATATAAGTTAGATCCTCTTCCTTCTATATTAAGAACTGAATTGGAAATTGTGTTTATGCATTTGATATTTTATTGCTTTGGTTTTTGATATGTTTTATGGTAAACCGATCATGTTAGGATAAGAATGATGAGGGAGGAAAAGCATTACCTCTAAGTTAGAGCCTCTTACTCATTTCCCATGCTCCATAAAGACTCATTGCACTCTTACCTCTAGACTAAATTTTCATAGTTTCTTTTCGAGTAATTTATATTTGTAATATGAATTTCCACTATTTTTATTTGAACAACTACTTCCTACACTAGTCAATCTAAGCTTCCATAAACTTTGGTTTGCTTCTAAGTCTACCATCTCAGATTGATAAGAAAATATATGTTTTAATTTACCCAGTAAATTGAACCAACATTTTGGCGTTGTTGCCAAGGAAGCATACTTATATATAACTAATTAGGAAGATTGTTTAAAAAAAAAAAAAAAGGATTTTTCATTATGGTTATTCATGCATAGAAAAAGAGACGAATTGGGTAGATATACAAAACAAGATCCACCAACTACTAAACCATTGGTGGGAGCAGAACCACCTACATTCAAACTAACTACACCAATTGCAGGAAAACCAACTTTGGAGGAATTAGAGGAAAAACAATGTTTAGGACAAAGGTTAACTCTGGTTGAAAGAAAAACATTGTTGGCTTATGAAGTTAAGAGAAAACAAACAAAGGCAACAACATATTCTGTAGGAAAACAAAGAGAAACAAGAAAAACATTTGTTCAACCTATTATTGAGTGACTAGAAAAAACAATTGATCAACCTATCGTTTAACAAATAAAACAAATTGAGGACACACAATGTCAAATTGTTACTGAAACATTTGAAACAACTGAAAAAGAAATGGCAAAAGAAGGACAAGGATCTAGTATTCCTGGACTAACTCCAAAACAACGACAAGAATATGAAATACAATGAAGAGAATGGGAAAGGAAAAGAGAATAAGATAGAAAAAGAGAAGAAGATGCTAAAAGAGAAAATGAAAATCAAATGAATCTACTTTTGGATTTCTAATCTAAGGCACTAGAGAAATTTTGGGAGAAAAGGTAAAAATGAAAAATATTCCACCTTCTGTTTTACCGAATTTCTATGGTATGTCCTTTGAATATCTTGACTCATTTTTGTTTGAATTTGATATTCTATGTCATACTTATGGTTATATTGATGATACAAATAAGTTTCCTCCTTTTTGTACCACTCTGAAAGCATATGCATTAAAGTGGTTCATGGGATTAGGTGAACATACTATTAACAGTTGGGAAGACACGAGGAAGATTTTTCTTAAGAAGTATCAAGCATATTATAGGCCTAGAGATTCTAAGGAGGTTGTTTTTAGGATGTCTCGACAAGAAGATGAGAGTTTGGAGGAATACTTAGATTGATTTCTCTATAACTTACAAAAATCTAAATAACATTCTTTAAATCCTAATACCATTCGAACAATTTTTCTCAAAGGTATACGAAATGAGTATCTTGATATTCTTAATGTGATGGGAAAAGGAGACATTTCATAATTTCCATTTGATGAAATTGTAGAATTATGTCAAAAGTATTCCATATGATGAGCTAAAAGTGGAAAAAGAGATGCAAATTCAAAAATTACTAAATTAACAACAAGAAGCATAACAAGAGGTGAATGAGGGAATTTGTTTGAGACTTTTAAAATTGAATTCTTGAGCGCATTAGGAACACAAGTTGATGTACTTAAGGCCAAGAAAAAATAAAATGAACAAGATAAGGTACTATCATTTGTTTGTCCTAAATGTAGGAAGAAGCATTCACTAAGGGGATGTCCTTTAGATGGTATTCATATTTGTGGAATTTGTACTGGAAATCATTCAACTCATATTTGTCCAAAAATAAGGGAATTATAGGAAAATTCAATAGAAGAAGGTCAAGGGATTGAATCTCTCTACTATTTGGCACCAAAAAGTCCTTGGAAACCATGGTTCATAAGTATGCCTCAAAATTTAACTCAACAAATTCCTCAAAATTATCAATATCCTGCTTAAACTTCATGTAATGCTCCTATACATGAATTTGGTGAGGATATGTTTATGGATTCCAAACTCCAAAACAATTTAACCCTCAACAACCATATCAATGACAATATCAATCGTATCCTCGACAGTCATATCAACAACCATATCCTCAAAATCCATTTCCATATCAACAATTCTAGCAACCCCCTCAATCAAATCCATTTCCACAATAATCATTACCTACATGTTACCAGGAATAGTGTCCACCGGGATGCTGCTATTCCCACTAAGATGGGTGGCTATCTTAGAAACAAACAAGTAAAGTCTACTTTTGTTTTCTTTTATGAAAATAGACAAGAGGAGAACCAAGAAGACCAACCTTAGTCGTGCGCTTGATTTCCTCTCCTTCTTGATAGAGCTTCGCCACTTCTTCTTCGTCTGCCTAGCTTCAAAAAGAACCTGTGGAATCACAACAACATACTACTATCGAAGAAACAAAGATCTATATTCATAAATAACACAGGACCAAACGTACGTTAACCATATAAATGCATATATAAACAAGTACACAAGAATATGGAAGAAAACAAGAATAGCTTTATTAAGATGAAAAGTAGCAAGAGGATTACAACCATATGTTATGATCCAATATCATCCTCCAGCTAGGAAGCCCTTCTTGACCTCAAGCAAAACTGAGATCACCCAACACTATGAATGTACACTAGAAAACCAATAGCACTTCTCTATAAGCTACAAAATTTGAGCCTTTGGATCTTTGTGATGAGGGATCCATATATAGATGATTACAGAGAGGTGAGCATCTTCGGGAATCTTGATTAGTGTCCTCTCTTTGATAGTTCCTACTTCCACTTGGAGAATGATGATCTCTTACTCATCCCTGGTCGAAAACAGAGAGGCAAGTGTCAGAGGGGAAGCTTCTGGAGGATTCCATGATCTTCCACCTCGCATTTTGTCCCTGCCATTTGTACATTCCCGACCATCACACCCTACAGAGGAGAAATTTAGTATGCATCACACCTTGTACACTAGGAAGGTGATATGCATCGCACCCTCTGCACTGAGCTTTCATTATGGTCCAATTTTGACCATTTATGAGCAGTTTTCAGTGGAGAACTCTGGGAGATGATGTAATTAGCTGACCTTGTTCCTTTAGGCAGTGAAACAACACTTTTAGGGACTTAGGAGCCCTGAGTTCATGGACATTTATGATTGGGGTCGAAGTGCCCAAAAATGTCTATAACAGTTGCCCCCTAAAGCATGAGGTCATTAATCTTTCTGATGTCGGGTGAAATGCTTTACTATGAGGATCCGAAGTTTTTTCGAGCTGGGAGGCAACCTGTAATAAGATACAATACAATACATTATTTTGACAACATTTTTTCATGATCTAGTTGAGGCAGGCGTTCCCATGCTCAGCTTTATAAGTTCATTTTCATGTACATAGGACAGACAATCGTCTCTGTGACAGACTGATGATATGGACACATCATCCTTTGATTTAGATGATCATCTATTTAGCAATGATGTACACTTGATGTTTTTATATTCCCGAATATATCACAGCCCGGATGGATGAAACTATATCCGGGGTCTTCAAAAATTGTTCAATCTTCACTCGGAGTACAAGTCGATCCATGTGAAAAATGTTCTGGAGTCAAATATGGAAAGACATCACCTGATTACCAGCCAATGATGTAAGCTGTTAACAGGCGCGAGAGGAATCACCAATAATGACAATGACCCTTAAGGTACTACAGTACAATTCACATGGTGTGAAAAAGGACTTGGCATCGAACACCACGTAAAATCTCTCGGTCGAAGGCCATTGATGTAAACCTGTCCCCAAAAGTGAGAAGCTTGCCATTGAGGCATGCATGCTTCAAAGTACTGAAAGGGTTGTTCCTAAGTCAACTTCTTGGATAATGAGCTAATGTCGACAAGAAGCGACCCGTCGCAGGAGGGCCTTAATAATTCCCACATCAATGACATGGAATGAAGCAAATTATTTTGGAGGTGAAAACAATCTGACGATACAGGGTTCAGGGTGGCATTCATGAAGGAATGGAGCATGAATGTATTGCAGTAGAAGAGACACAGGAGAATAGTCTGAATGACTTCTCTTGAACATATCGGCAACACTGATGATGGATTGGTAGCGTTAACCCCAAATATGGATGGTGTGATGGACCAATGGTGATGACTAGTGAACGGAACAACCCAACCTGGCTTGGATGCGGAAGGAAAGTGTCATGTTCAAGAGTGACTTGCTACCAATAAAGTTTTTTCAAGTTTTCTTCCCAATTTTCCCCAGTCATTGCTGACCAACACCTCTTTGTTTTTGTCAAGCTTGAGGAGGATAACATATGCTTGTTCTATAATCCGCCCTTCAGGCGAACCTGTCACTATATTTTAGTGAGCCTAGCAACAACGAAACTTGTTCTCGTCCATGCAGACGAGTTTGTTGCTATTTGGTTTTCACGAGTTTAAAGACAAAGATAACTCGGTCCCTTTCAATTTTAGAGAGTCGAAAAGGAACAGAAAGGAGACTACAACAATTCTTTTTCATCATGCAATCCCTCAAGTCCGAAAAAGTGTAAAATAATACAAAAGGGATGAATTTTCGATAGTTTTAACGAGCCGAACAAGACAAGAGCTCGATATTTTTGTGTAATAATCTCAGGTCCAAAAAAATTAAAATCTAGAGGAGGGATAACACTCCCGATGACTTTAATGAGCCGGAGAGGCCAATCGCTCGACAATATTTTCATATTTTACGAGACAGTTGAAAAGAGCTTAAAGAAGACTCGTTTTCGAGGAATGAGTGATGGTTTTGGGTAGCAGCTGATTCTAGGTAAGATTTGGAATTTTCCAATCACGACAGTGTCACGAGTATGGCTAATAGAATCACTCTTCGCAGATGTTCCTCGAAGGGGTAAACAATCATATGCAGGTGAATGATCGGCTAAAAACAGAGTGGAGGTGATGGCGAGAACACAACCAAGGCTCAAAAGCTGGCGATAAGGCATTCACAATGGTTATTTACTGGTTCATCTTTTAATGAGCTTAAACGTTGGGGGAAACATTTTCTCATGACTTATGTTTATTTTTTAATGATCTTGAACACTACGGTAACATTGCTCGCCAGTCGTATGATAAGAATGTCTCATTCAAGATGCTATTTTGAAGTGGCTTACATCTCTCAAGCTTTTCCATGGATCCTTTCTTTATGCAAGTTAGGAAACGACTAGCCTTACGGATTTAAATGGTTAGAGGTCCTAAAAATTTAAAAAATAAATAGCCGATCTTCACTTGCATGCGGAAAGTTTTTCATGCCCCCAGGTATAGGGAAAAATTCCCAGGTTACCATGAAAGTTCCATCCGCGTAGCAGATAGAAAGCTCCCTTGGCGATGTCTACCGAAATAGACAAAGGAGAGTGACGTAGAGATACTCCACTCACATAACTTTAACAAAGGTATCTTATTCCAGCCTGATCCCATTTTCCTTCAAGGACGGGTTCGTCAGACTAGTCATATATCCCTCGCGGAAATCTACTCTATACCCAAGGTTTTCCTACTGAAACAGACCAGGGTGCATGCCCCCTGGGTTTCAGTCACATCCTCCTGAATCACTCGCGCTCATCAGGTGGATGGACTGGAGATCAATGAGACATTCCTTGCGTGAAGAGACCATTTAGGGATGGCATTTGACTATTTGCGATGTGTGAATCGTGGAATGACATTTGGTCTATGAGCTTGACAACTCTGCCTTCGTGCGGAAAACACATTACTCTAAAGAGTGAGGAGACGATGGCTCCCATGCAATAAATATAGTCACGTCCAAGGAATAGATTATAATCCAAGGGTCCTTGAACTACCATCACGTTCATGTGAACGGTTTTCCTTCTCAAAGTAATGGGCACATTTGGAAGGATCCCTAAAGGTCGACTGGGTCCTTTTTCGAAGCCTGTCAGATTTCTCATTTCAGGCAAAAGTAATGGCGAACCAAGTGCTTTCCAAGAAGTTGAGGAAAGGATACTCACAGAAGCCCCTTCATCGATGATGGTATTAGCCATAACCATTATGTAAGCTTGTACAATGATTCTGAATGGTACACTAGCTGGTAAACACGGTCTGCCTAGTAGATTCCAGTTGAAGGAAATGACTAGGTTGCTTGGTGGTGGGACCGAATAGACAGCCATATATGACTCTGATGAACTTCCTTCCTGCGATAAAGGAATGGGTGGACTGCCCCCAAGTTCATCGGAATCTGTGTTTATGAAAATAATTTGAACGGTGTCATTCTCTTTCTCTTCACTGACGATGTCATTCGAAGATGAACACTCTGAAGGCAAGACCGGGTCAACTGCCGTCTCGACCTTTTGGCTTTCATCTGGTCTAGATTAAGAGGGTTCATTTTCAATGATAGACACTTCAGCCAACTACAATGATGGTTCAGCTGGATTTTCAACCAATGGAGGACTTGGCAAGAGTTTTTTATATCCATGAGGAAGCCGTAGCGGTGAAGCAAGAAGGTCATCCAAAACTCTTTTAGATTCGTCAAGGAAGGGACAATGGTGGATGATGTGATTGCCTTCACACAGTTTACAAGGAAATCTGGGTTTCCTTTTTTGTCCACGTGCTTCACTTTCACTAGTTGATGGTGTGCATTCAACATGATCGTCAGAGGTTGACGCCACCAGATTGTGCAAACGAGAAGACTAGTCCCTTAAGATCCGAGGGATGCAAGGACAATCTCGGTGATAGTGGTCTCCATTGCAAATGACACAAGGAGATTTAGGTTTTGACGGTGCGGTGTGAGGATTTTCGCTAGATAATGCTTGGTTTCCCCCTTTCGATTTTGGTTCCTTTTTCTTCTTTTCCTTTTTCTCTTTCTGCTTCTTCTTCTTCTCAGTTACTTGAATTTTAGATTTAACGGCTTTATCAAGTGAAGAGGAAGGAGGAGAGGGAGAATCAGATGAAGTAGAAGGTTGGGAGGCAACTCTAATTTCATTTAGTTGTTGACTTGATTGTTCAGGAATTATGAGATTCTGAACGACAAAGGTAGAGAAGAGCCAGATAGGCAAACCAATTATCAACCCTGGAAGTGACAAAGTGGCCATATGGGGTGCACCAACATCTCCCCAAGAGGAGAAGGGACTAGGATTTCCTCCAAGGGTAAATCCTTGTTTGGTAGACTCCATTTTCTCAACCTAAAGACCAACGGGGGAATTCGTGATGTTATTCTGATTAAAATAAATTTTTAGACGCTTTGACACTATTAGTGTCAGTCTTTGTAGCCTTCTTCCAGTGATCAAATATGCTCTTACAAAGTGGTCTCAGAGTGTCAAGGTCAAATTTTGTCATTTCAGTGAGTCTTCAAGCAAAATTTGGTCACTAGGCATTAGGTCTAGGGTTTGCTTTCACTCCTTTCAAAATTGCCCAAATGTCAGTCTATGTCACTATTCAGCTGAGTCTATCATCATTCATAGGGTTTTCATCATCATGTTAGGTTCCATCGGGTCATTTCAAACCTTGTTCATGCTTCAGTTGCGCCTAGGTAAGGTCATTTCCCTCTCCTAGGGTTTTGAAGGAAATTTCTCTTGGACGGTCAAATAATTAGCAAAACTTGTATCCAGATGTTCATACACCTTCCCCTATCCTTAATGTACCTTATCAAACACTTCCCGCCACTGAAATCTCCCAAATTTCTCATTTTTTCACAAACACTAGTTTCTTGCCACAACTTGGAAATTTTCTAGGCTAGGCCTGTGTTTTTCCATTTTGGACCCCTTCCCCTCACGCGATCTTTGAGATTCCACTTTTCCCTACTTCCTAACATCCCTCCCTACTTCAAAAAATTTCCCCAAGAATTTAGAATCCCCTTATCCCCTTCATTTCGCTTCATTTCGACAAAATTCCTTGTTTCACACATCGGGACAAATTTCACTCAAAAGATGTTCCAAAGCAATCAAAGAAGAATTTTGAAAAACTAAGGGATATTTGTGTCCACAACAGACCAAGGAAGAAAAACCTCCTTCACGTTTTACACAGGGGTCATGGTTTTAGAGAAATGTCAAAATACAATCGCCTCGGGAGAATTGATGCACCTCTGAAGTGACCTTAGGAAAATCAAGTTTTCTCCTAGCTTGGTTGGCCAAATAAATTTCTTGATGAGTCAAAGGATAACTATATAGATATATCTTTCCAATGAATTATAATGAGCTCAATTTGGAGTTGAGGAAGGCATTCAAACGTTGATTGCAGCAGCACTCTGCCTTGAGGCAGCCTCATTTGCCACATTTTGACCAGTCTTGGGAGATTTGATTTTTGACAAGGAAAATAAACTAAAAATAGAAAACTTCTAGTTGGGTTGGAAGGTAGACTTAAATACCTTTCCAACGATCTATCCTGCGCCCAATTTTGACACAGGGAAGGCCTCCAAAATCCTCCTGCAAAATGCACTATGTAGCTGGGTGCATGCGGCGCATTAGGGGCGCGCGACGCATCAGGGGCGCGCGACGCATCAGGGGCGCGCGACGCATCAGGGGCGCGCGACGCATCAGACACCAAAACTTAGTGTAAAAATACACGTACGCAATGCATCAGAGGCACGCGGCGCGTTGGGTGAGGCACGTGGCACACTGGGTTTTAAGCCTGAAATTTGCTTGGAAAGGCATCAAATTGCCTCCTCTCTGCACAAACTTGTAGGTAGGCTCAGATTCACTACTTGTGCTTGGTTTTTGAAAGGTTAATGTAATGGGTTTATAATATATTTTCCGTAGAAATCCAAGTTGGAAAACCATCATTTTTCAATATAAAAAGTGTTGTAGGGTTTGGAAACAATGTGTTACCAAGGTTGTATTCTTCCTCACTTCCCTTTGGCATATTTGGCACTTGAAGACAAAGACATCAAGCCTTCATTCCTCATTTTCAAAAAATCAAACATACACTTGGAATATACTTTCAATACCATGGAGGCGGGCACCAATACATCATATGACCAAGACAACGACTCTACACCAAAACTGCATGCACCAGGAAGACACTGAAACAGAGTAAAAGGCAAGATTGGCTCCGAATCTTGGCCAAAGCTTCTTTGGCTGAGCATGTCACTTGATGAGGCACCTTTAGCCCAGATTTCAAAGAAATTGGAGAAAATTTTGTCATTTTGAAATTTTTGGCTTGCAAAACAGGGTTTTTGGCTCAATGCGTAGCGCGCCGCACGCGACCCATAAGATTGGGAGGTCCAAATCACAAATGGCTTGTAGTTTTGGATTTGTCATGATGAAATACACATGCTCAGCCATTGCCAAAGCATTTCATCAAGTTCTGGGTGACCAAAAGGCTCAAAAACATCATGAAAACCACCTTTCTCCCACTTTTTGCACCAACAGGTAGTACGTCTGGGAGAATGCACTTTGGGAGGGTCAAATGGACACCAAATTAGAAAATTCCACTTGGGTTAGAAAATAGACATTCAGGGCTTTCCAACAAGCCAACTGGAGCTCAATTTGGATGCCGGGAAGTGCCCCAAAAATAAGTGGAAAGGTGCACGGCGCACAGGGCTCAGGCACGCGACATACAGGGTTTTTTGGCACAATTTTCACCTTCCAGCTCAGAATTTCGGCCAGTTATGACTAGTTTCACCTCTTGATGTGATTTTTGACCCAACTTGATGTAATTTGATGTGTATGATGTAATTTTGGCACATTTTTACTTATTCTAGAAGATTCATTCACTAAAAGGTGAAAATTTAATGAATGAATTGGTTTCCTAGCTTATAGGGGTAAGTTGTTTGACTACCTAGATTTCAATTCCTTATTTAGAATTAGTTCAAACAATTCCTAGAATGATGAGCTCGAACCCTAGAGGCAAGGAAAGGGGTTAGGATGGTCTATATGATGTAATTTCTCAATCATTTTGAGGGGTTGGAGAGGTTAGACTCTTGGGAATAGCTTGAGACTATATTGTACATATCTTCTCTGCATTTTGGCAAAGGAAAGACCAGGGTTTCGCAGCACTATTTGGGATCCATGTGGATTTCTATGTTGATGGTGTGTTTCTCTCAGTAATTGCAAGTTGTGTATGTGTACCACTTTCCTTATTTAATCTTCTGTAATTAAAAAAATGAAGTGTTAAGGTAGAATCCATAAACTTGCTATGCTCTGCCTTTAAATTTGTTTAATTTTCTATGTTTTCTTCAGTTTAAGGAGAATCCTTGAGACTTCCTTGCTCTCCTTAGCTCCTCACCAGTCTGATCTATCTATCTCACTTGCTTTAAGGCATCAATACAATCGCCTATCTTGCCCCAAGTAGACCTCTGCAAAAGCTATGCCTCATCCCCGCATCCAAAATTACCCTTCCCTTGAATTCAACAAAATCTTTAAAAATCAATTCTAAACTCTTTGTACTTCATACCTAGCCTAAAATCAGTCATCAATTCGGTCATCTCGAGCCTTTTCGATTATCTTTTGCTGATTTTGACCCAGAGAGAGCCCTCTCCTATCCTCGTAGGGGTAGCTACGAGGCTGAGCGTGGTTTGATGTGGCCTTGAGTCTTACCTTATTTCAGCCTAAGGTAGATTTGAGCGCTAACATAGTGGCGACCATACTGGGGAAGAACTAGTTTGCTTGTTAGTGTTATTTGATTTATAGCTACAAATGAAGTCTGAAGTGACGTAAGGTAGCCTTCGAACTGCACATTGCTCTGCGAGTGCATAGTAGATAAACGCTGCTTCAGTCGATCTCCGGTGTAGCTTGTAATTGTAACTCTTAACTTATAAATTGCCCGAGTGCATGTATCGAGTTCAGATCTAATTGTTGATGGTGGACAACGATCAGACAGAAGAAGGCTGAAATCATTCACTGAAAAATCCAAAAATCGAAGCTTCATGGTGACTTCACTGCATGGAGATCAGTAGCTGTGAGATTCTCAAGATGGACTGAATCATGAGAAGATACTCTCCCATGAGCCGAGATCACATTCTAGGTTTTCCAAATAAGATGCCCAAGGTAGATTGGTCAAGGAATTTGCCTACGTTTAACAATGATGGTAAGAAAGATGCTGCTTTACATCTGGTTAGATTTCATATGCATATTTGCAAGTTGAAAGTGGATTGTCCTGAAGATTTCTTGATGAAGATATTCTTGGCCACTCTGGACGGTAAAGCCCAATCTTGGTATGAAAATTTGCCGCTGGCCTGTATTTATTGTTTAAAAGATTTTCATGCCCTGTTCATTGAAAGATATCAAGCGTCTTATCCATCATTAAATTTAGTTCATGACTGTTGCAAAAATGCTTCTATTTTTATTGAAAGCCTTGAGAAATATTATGAAGATGATAATTTTATGGACGATGAGATCATGGAAGCACTGTACGAGAAACCGTTTTAGCAACATGAAGAGAACCTAGAGGATTCCCATCAAGATGCTCAGGAAATTTTGCAGCAGAATCAAGCTCAACATGTTGAAGAGTGCCATATGGCTGAAAATGATGAAAGGGAGAATGACATTTCAGATCTGCCCACAGAAGAAGACAACATGCAGATTGCAGATTATGATAATGTCCACTCAGTTATTTCAGATCAACATTCAGATTATGATTACCAGGAATATCTGGTGCTGAAACCCATCAAAGAGGACTTTGGTGTTGAGCTCATCTAGAATGTAGAAGACAGAGGTACGGATTCAAATGTTCTCAGTCATGCTGCCAGTCTGTCATCAGAACAAAGTCTTCATGAGGTGGTCATTCAGTCAGCTCATGAACAACAAGGTGAGATCTTTGCTCAAGCAAGTGAAAAAGTTTCTCTGAATGAATTTGTGGTAGACAACATAAATGATAATTTTGTGCTTCAAGGATCATCTGAAGTTTCTTCTCTTATGATTGATGAATGTAATAAGGAACATGAAAACCTGGTCGTCATATCATATACATATGACCTACAACACATTCACACCACAGAAGATCAAAACATTCAGGATTTCCATTCAGATTCCTCTTCAAATGTTTCATCTACTGAAATGTTTTTCCAAGAAGAGATCCACTCATCCATTTGTTCAGAGTTTTTTGAAGCCCATGAGCATACTTTTACCGAAGCACATGATGAAGGCAGATAAGAATTTGAAGCAAAGGACACCTTGTTCTTTCAGTAGGAGGTGGCAATGGAAAATCTTCATGTTTTTCAAGATCCTCTAGCAAGTTTGTTGCGGCCAACAGTGAAAGTGATTATTACAGTGTTCAGTGATGAAGGAGATCATGGTCAGTTATGTTTTTGGATGCCCAGTTATCAGTTTGTATTGCTGACCAGCAGATCTGATCAGGGAAATTAGTCAAGAAGCCATCTACTTGACTGGTTACATTGGAAAGCCAATTATACATGATTGTACATATTTCATTAGTATGCAGGTGGTTGTCATCATGATTCCAAATCTTGATGGGTTGCTGCCTTTTTTCCAAAAAGCTTTGTAAAGTCTTGTTTTAGGTCAGTGATGAGTCATTTGTGTTTGGTCTGTTGAGTTAGTTTTTTTTTTTTTTTTTTTCAAGTTTTTTCAGTT
>APFE030931111.1:39699-56666 GCA_000404065.3 Pinus taeda | reverse complement strand
AGTTTTCCATCCTTTGAATCTACTGCTTCCTTCACAGTTCTGGGATCATCATCAGTAACAGATAAAGAAAAATTTGAACAGAAAGCAGATGGACTATACCTTTCTGGATGCCTTCTTTCTCAAACTTATCTTTTCACACCCGGAGTTTGTGGCTCTTCGTCTTTTGATTCCTCCTCTGTTGTAGAGTCTGATTCTTCCTCCTTAAGCTCAAACTCTACCTTCTCAGGTTCCTTTGGTTGGACTTCATGTTTAATAACATCTTTCACCTCTCTGAACACCACATCTCAGTTGTACACAACCTTCCTTGTTACTAGGTTCCAATGCTTATAACCCTTTAAACCACCCTTATACCCAATAAGGATGCACTTTTCAGATTTCCTATCCAACTTGGTTCTTTTTTCCTTTGGAACATGTACATATGCATCACATCCAAATATCCTCAGATGTGGAAGAGTGTTTCTTACCAGTCCATACCTCTTGTGGAGTCTTATCTTCCAATGCTGATGAAGGTGATCTGTTGACCAGGTAACATGTTGTCTCCACTTCCTCTGCCCAAAATTCTTGTCCTAACCTGACGCCATTGAGCATGCTTCTTGCCCTTTCCATCAATGTCTTGTTCATTCTTTCTGAAACTCCATTTTGCTTAGGTGTGTATGGAGTAGTCTTTTGTCGTGCTATACCACACTTCTTATAGAATTCTTCAAATTCCTTGTTGCAAAACTCTCCACCGTTATCTGACCTCAACACCTTTATCTTCTTCTCTGTTTGGTTTTCCACTAGAGCCTTAAATTCTTTAAACCTATCAAAGACTTCAGATTTCTTCTTAAGGAAATATATCCATGCATTCCTTGAGAAGTCATTTATAAATGATACATAGTACACAGACTTACCCAGTGATGAAATCTTCACAGGTCTAAACACATCACTGTGCACAAGCTCTAATATCTATTTCACCCTCCTACCACAAGAGGCGAAACTCACCCAATTCTACTTCCCATATACACAATTTTCATAGAAACCAAAATACAGAGAGCTATTAGTCATACCTTCTACCATACCTTTACCATGAATTATTCAAAGGCCTTTCTCTCCAATATGTCCAAGCCTTTGATGCCATAGCATGGTCTTTTCTCCAGAGACCACTAGATTTTCTGTTGCACTTTCAGGAACCACAAAACTGTTGCACCGATCAATAACAGTGCTACCTTACAGCTTATACAGAGTTCAAATCCGAACTCCCTGTATCAATACCAGTGCTCCCCAACCATCTTGTAGGTATCTTTCTCAAACACTGTTTTTACACTTGCATGATGCAGCTTGCTTACAGAAATTAGATTTCTGGCCAATGCAGGAATATGCAGAACACCCAGAAGTGTTCTAACCCTTACACCTTGCAACTTCAACTTTACTTTCCGTGACCAAAGATTCTAGCCTTCCTATGATCCCTCAAGAAGACATCACCACCATCATATTTCTAATACTTGCAGAACCACTATCTATGGGGAGTGAAGTGAAAGGATGCACCTGAGTCAATCAACCATGCCTCATGATCTACATGTGTAATTGAAAAAGCCAAGTACACATCCCCATCTTCATCTGAGGTGGTTTTTGCCTTTGTAGAAGGAGCATCATCAAATCCCTTTCCTTCTTCAGGAGCTTTAGATTTACAATCCCTTTTGTAGTGCCCTTCCTTTCCACATTTTCAGCACACCACCTTTACAGGTTTTCCTGGTGATTTAGATCTCCCTCTATATTTAGATCTCCCACTCGATGATTTATTTTTGTTACTGTTATGGGACCGTCCTTGTATAGATAAGGAATCACCATTTTGGCTCTCCATGTTTTTCCATCTCATCTCCTCCGTCAGCAAGGATGAAACTATTTCATAAAATTGCAAGGAAGTTGCATTGCTACCTATTGCAATAACCAGACTATCCCACAAATCTGGTAGAGAACACAACAAACTGATGTACTTATCTTCATCTGAAATTTTAATATCAATAGATAATAACTGACTTACCACAATATTAAATGCGTTCAGATGCTTTGTCACCGAGTCTCCATCTTTCATCCTCAGGTTATACAACTTTTTCCGTAGGAACAGTTTATTCTCCAGAGACTTAGATTGGTACAAAGTCTCTAATTTGTCCCACAAAGCCTTCGTCATAGCTTCCCCTGATACATTCAACAATATTGAATCTGAGACACACAATCATATTGTGCTCTTTGCCTTCTGGTCCAACTTCTTCCATTCTTCATCGAACACTCCCCTTGGTTTAGTACCCAGATCTATCGCAATCCACTGATCTTTATCCACCAATAGTTCCTCCATCTTGAGTTTCCATAACTCAAAAGTTTGACCATTAAATTTCTCAATCTCTATCTTTCCACTGCTCGCCATTTTCTTTCACTACCAGAATCGATCCCGCAAATCTCCCACTGAACAGGGTCTACCACAGGCTAAAGCGAAACCCTTCAGCAACAAAGGCACCCCCTTGAATCCAAAACAACTCTGATACCAAATGTAGGTTTTAACCCCATACAGAAATTACCTGCATATGAATTCTAAAACATAGAAAATAAACAATGTGATAGCATAACACATAAAACACATATACACAAAGATTTTCCCCGGGATCCCAAAACCAAGACTACCAACTTGATTTTTCATTATGTTCATTTCAATGTTACAATACATATTTATACATGTCGAATCATCAAATAGCATGGACCAAAAACCATCACATCCAAAACCATGGACCGAAAACCATCGCGTCCAAAACCATGTGTGAAAAACATGCACAAAACCATAGGTAGGTCCGCCCAACCTAATATAGGGTCCAATTTTTTTTTCCCTAGGGCGTTGCCCTGGACCCTGTAGAGGGGGTCTACCTGCCCCCACCAAACCACCTGGACAAGGGGGGCTTCCGCCCGTCCTGTGACCCCCCGCTGCGTAAACGGCGCAACACTCCCCAATTAACTAGGGTGGCTAGTCATGGAAAGAATAAAACACAACTCAACAGACACGGTATTATCAAAAATTTGTTAAGAATCATGGGAGAATAACAGCACCTCCAACAACATTATTAAAGCAAGATGCATTTTCATGAACTCCAGAAGCAACAAAGTCCTTTGAACATCTTAAAGAGGCAATGTGCCAATCACCAGTCTTAGCTACGTCGGACTTCACAAAATCCTTAGTGTAGAATGTGATGCTTCATGAAATAGAATTGGTGTTGTTTTAATGCAAGATGAAATATCCATTTCTTTCGAAAGTCATCCAATCAAAGGAAAGTATTTACACAAAGCTATTTATGAGAAGGAAATGTTGGCAATACTGCATGCACTTAAGAAATGGCGACCCTACCTAATGGGAAGACACTTTAAGGTAAAAACGGATCATGATAGTCTTAAATACTTTTTAGAACAAATATTATCCTCTGAAGAGCAACAAAAATGAGTCACAAAGATGTTAGGCTATGACTTTGAAATCATCTACAAAAAAGGGAAGAAAAATGTTGTGGGAGATGCACTCTCAAGAAAGGACAAGGACGTTGAAGCATTGTTGTGCACCATTTCTATTATCCAACCAGATTGGATAAATGAAGCAAGGGATGAATGGAAGAATGATGAAGAAGTGTAGGCACTCATTCAAAAGTTACAACGAGGTCCCAGTACATCTGATACATTTAACTGGAAAAATGATTCGTTATGGTACAAAGATCACTTATACCTATGTAAGAATTCCCAACTCAAGCAAAATATTCTTATGGAATTGCACACTTCTCCCTTAGGAGGGTACTTAGGACTTTTAAAAACTTACCACAAGGTTAAGAAGGAAATGTTTTTGGGATGGCCTTAAATCAGATATTCAAAAGTTTGTGGCAGAATTTTTATTTTTCCAACAAAATAAAGTTGAAACAACTAGTACCTTAGGTCTATTATAACCTTTATCCATTCCAAGCCAACATTGGGAGGAGGTTTCAATGGATTTTATCATGGGTTTACCCAAGTCCGAAGGAAAGAGTGCCATCATGGTGGTAATTGACAGAATTACCAAGTATGCACACTTTTGTGCATTATCGCATCCATTTAAAGCTAGTACAGTTTCTACTACATTTATGGAAACAATTCAAAAGCTACATGGAAACCCAAATTTTATTATAAGCGACAAAGATACCATTTTCACTAGAAATTTTTGGACAAAATTATTTTCTTGTCTCGGTACTTAGTTAGCTGATAGCTCATCTTATCATCCTCAATCTCATGGGAAAACTGAGATAGTAAGCAAATGTTTGGAAGGATATCTTTGTTGCTTTGTATCTGATAAACATACACAATGGGTCAAATGGTTGTGTATGGCTGAATGGTGTTATAACACTTCCTTCCATACTGCAGTAAAAATGACCCCATTTATGGCACTTTATGGATATCATCCACCATCCATCACATCATATTTAAGAGAAAATTCTAAGTTCAAGCAGTGGAACATCACATCGAGCAACAACAACAAGTTCTCCAACTCTTAAAGGATAACCTCACGTTGGCACAAAATAGAATGAAACAACAGGTAGATCAACATCAGAGTGAAAGAAGTTTTGATGTAGGTGACTGTGTATTACTACAGCTACAACCATATAAACAAATGTCCCTCAAGCAAGATAAGAACGATAATGAATTATCACCAAAGTATTATGGTTCATACAAGGTGTTGCAAAAGGTTGGTACTATAACATACAAATTGGAGCATCTTGCAGCTCCCGAGTGCACCCAGTTTTCCATGTTTCATGTTTAAAGAAGGTTAACAAGCTCCCAGTTCAAACAATATTGCCAGAACTTGGTGAGGAAGGAAAAATCTTATCAGAACCAGATGCAGTCACAGAAACAAGACCTTGACAGCTATGAAATAGATCAATTTCAGAGTATCTCATCAAGTGGAAGAACTTATCTGCTAAAGATTCCACATGGGAGGATGAGAATTTTATACAGAAGCATCCAAACCTACTCAAGCATTGAGGACAACACTTTTCGGAAGGAGAGGGGCATGTTAGATCCCTATAATACTAGTGATTCCCCCATTACTATTGTCATTATATCCCTTATTGTTATTATTGTGCCCTATTGTCCCCATATTTTTATTAGTGTGCCCCATAGAAACCCACTATTATTATTGTTGTGCCCTTATGTTATTACAGTTATGTCGGCTTGATTATATTGTGAACTCTTAAACTCCTATATATAGAAGGGAGGTTTAGTCATTTGTATCATCCAAGAATTGTTCATTTGTGTAATGTAAAGGAGGTTCCCCCTCGAAGAGGCTGAAATCTAAGGCATTGATCTATCTTTTCTATCTTTTTGTGAGATGGTTGCGTAAGATAGCATTGGTGTGCCTAGTATGCCCCTCTTGAAAAAATTAAAGTCGTGACTTATTAACCTTATTGTGTAATCGTTCCCTTTCATTTTAAGTTGGTGCTCCATTTTTTTCCCCGAACACTCCTTGGCATGCATTGGCACACCTTGATATCTAACACATATTGGCATCCCATAGCATCTGACACATCTTGGCATGCCTTGACACTATATGGCACATGTTAGCATGACTTAACATTCCATAGCACACGTTAGCACTTCCTAGCATGCCTTTTCACTCCCTCCTTAGCATGCATGACACTCATTGATGACACTCCCTAACATGCCCTCTTATTAATTAATTTCCATGCATTTTGACATGGCACTCCCTGATGTTTCCTTGGCTATCCCTAACACTCCCTAACATTCTTTAGCACTCTCTAACACACCTTAGGACTCCTTGGCACACCCTACCACTTTATAGCATGCCCTAGCCACACCCCTCTTAAAAAAGGTAAAGTCCTAACTTATTAACACTCTCATGTGTTCATTTCCTTGCATTTTATAAACTTTGTACTCCCTTTTGTTTTCCTGACCCTCCCTCGCACACATTAGCACACCATTGCACCTGGCACATCTTGGCATGCCTTAACACCCATCATGTCTTGGCATGTCTTGGCACCTGGCACATCATGACATGCATTGGCATGCCTTAGCACTATTTAGCACCCCTTAGCACTCCCTAACACACCTTGTAACTTCCTAGCATGCCTTGGCATTTCCTGGAAATATGCCTTGTCACTCCTACCTTGACACACTTGGCACTCACTTGCACTCCTTGACACAACCTCGTTTTTGTTCATTTCCATGAATTTTGATTGAGTGCTCCCTTGTGTTGGCTTAGTAGTCCCTAACACCCCTTAACAACACCTTGGCACTCAACACACCCTATGCCACTCAATAGCATGCCCTAACACTCCCTAACACACATTAGCACAAGTTCACACTTAACAAGTCTTGGCATGCATAGCATGCATTGAGATGCCTTGGGATTATTCTTTCTACATGTGGGATTATTACCAATGCACAAGAAAATTAAGCAACCTCTTGATGCACCCAAATTGATATACATGATGTCGATAAGTAAGGAGATATGTGTAGATCAAAAGCAGTGAAAGGACAATTGTTGAGATTGGAAAATTTTAATTTTTGTTGTCTATTAAACAAGGCCTCGACACCATAAACACAAAGACTAGATCTTGAAAGCCAGTTTGAAATAGATCTTATTAAGCCTAAATTGTAAACACCCAAGTGATCAAATAAACATCATTAATGTATGATGTGTCAACATTCTATGCATAAAAGGAAATTAATGGACAAAATTTAGGTGCATCTAGACCCTTGCTAAGTGAGTAATATTTGGTGAGCAATACACCTGGGAGAGTTTTATTGGGACATGTGCAATAGCATGTGGAAAATATTGGAGCTAAGCACACAAAAAAGAGCTATTTGCCCAACTTTCCCTTGAATCCATGTGCATTTTCCATTCGTCGCTAAGAAAACATACTAGTGTCCACAAGAGAAACCAACTATCAAGTCAAGTGCTAGATGTTAGAAGTTGAGGTCTAAAGGATGTCACGCTAATTTATATGAAATGCCACAATACACAACAAGGTTTGTATGGTGAGTGCCAACATTCAAAAGAAACATGAGGTTCAATGACAAATGCCAACATGACAACATACTATGTTAATCACATGATACCCTGTAAATGATGAAAGTGAAACAAAGAAGAAGCACACTTAGTGTCCATATCAATGCCATGCTAAGAAAGAAGCAACCAAGTGTTAAAACTTGAGTGTTGAATGTGTCCAATACTCCAATTGAGAGCACACAAATGATGAGTGTTTTTGTTTGGCAAGTAAATTGCTTGCAATTTGTTTTGGTCATCATCACAATTTGTTGGGTGGGAACCATATATGGAATAAATAATAACCTATTTGGAGGAAAATTACATCATCCTATCAATGAGAATATACATAGCAATTTCTACTGCATTTTCTTACTTCCTTTCCAAATATTTTTAATCATATTCACTATTTTTAAAAAAGCAATATATCATTCAAAGGCATATATCATGGCATGGAATTTTTTTTAAGAAGGCCTTATAGAAGATATGGCCACAAATTTATGACAAAGAAACCCTCAGTTTTATGTAAAAACAAATCTAAACCAAACTTGAACATGCCACAATCAAGGAGAAGTGGGTGACTTTTGTAAGGTCTTAGATTAATGTTCCGGCAAGTCCCTATAGATACCCACTGTGTTTTTAAAATTACAAATTTTAATCATCATATACATGACTCACATGTGTGAAGAAGATGAGAAGGTCAATCAATATTGCAATTGTAATAAAAAAAATATTTGTATAAATGTTTAGCAAGGGTGCAATATTTATGCATTAGATTAGCTAGAAAACGAGATCTGGAATGTGAATATGAACTTATGCCTTCAACTGACACTCATAATACTCAACACCTTGTAATGGATGATGTTACATAATGTTTTCTGTCTAGTTGTTATAACATTTTCTCCTACTGCAATTTTATTGGGCGTTTGGAACATCGACAAACTTTGAAGGCCATGTATCATATTCAATGTTACATTAGTGGGATTTCAATTTTTGAGTATACCGTTTTTAGGATTTCATTCAACACCTTGACAAATTTTCTTGCATTTTCATCATCACGCTATGTTCCAACTCCATTGATGCACCCATGCATCTTTTAATAGACTCGACAACCTCTATTTTATTTGGCTTTTCAATTGTTTGTGTGTACATTTGAATGCTCTGAAAACCATCTTCAACTTCCACACCTTTTCCTGCAAGAGATACTTATGTTTCAATTCGTCTTCATTACCTTTGACAGACAACTTAAATGATAATTCATTCTCCTTGATATTTTTCTCAAGCGAAACATTTGTTTTTTGTATTCTTTTATAGTTTTTGAAATTACAGTACAAGTACTTTATTTCTTTGCAACGACAGCTTCAAATTATTTCCTTTTGCCTTCTTCTATTTAGAAAATAGTATAAAACATTTTCTTTCTCTTTAATTCTTCCTTCAAGTACTTGTTTTTCTTTCCTTTCCTCTTTAATATCCATTAATGGAAGTCGTGAGATCCATATTGGAAGTTGAGAAACAATTTTATACTCTGTCAAATATTAGTCGTGAAAGCCATGGCTTGATAGAGGAAGTTGTAACCTTTCAACCTACGTAGCTAGGGAACCTTTGTCTCCGTGCATAGCAACATGATTATAACATTGAGGTCACACATCCCTCTAGGTTCTCTATAAGCTCATGGTTTGACTTACCTCCCTTTGGCTGAAACTCGTAGCATTTTTCCTCTTCTTATAGTCTCCCATTAGTAGTATTTTCCCTTTGGCTACAACTCATTTCCAATTTTCTAATTGTGTTTTCCTCGGGTCTAGGTCACTATCATGGAAGAGATCCAAGTGGTTGATTATTGTGATGACCCAATGCTAGAAGGGATCATTTTTATGATGCTAGTCAACAGTTGGGGCTTGAAGGAAGCATAAAACATGGTTTTATGGCTCCACTTGGTAGATCAGGGCTTGAAGGAAGGATGGCATAAGTTTGTGTGGCTCCACTTGACAGATCGGGGATTGAAGGAAGCATGGTATGGGGTTTTGTGGCTCCATTTGCTAATAGGGTCTTGAATCTTTCTAGAGATCTGCTCATGAAGGGTTTTCATTGGTGGGTTTCTATTCAAAGCAGTGACATGGGTACAACTAGAGATTCAGGTCCTCACACTAGCAACACCAATTTTTTGGACTCTTCCATCATATTAGGTTTGCATTCATTGGAGGGTTTCTCAATTCCATCTTTTTCCCCCATGTCTTGTCTACTTTCAATGATCTGCTTTATTATTGGACGCAAACGACGTTTTATCCTTGGGGTTATCTTCTCCGCGTACTATGTTAGCATTGAATTTGTACTTATCCAAAGAGACTAATTGTTTTGATGATCAATTGATTACTTCATCTAAAAATAGTGAAAAGTTGGGTTGAGAACTATTTTAATTTTTGTATAAAAATATGGTATAAATTTTAGAAACATGATTAAAGAGGTTTTATTATGACATGCCTAAGTTTTTCCTAAGTCATGCAAAATATTGAAGCCTATCGAATGAAAACAACTCACCTACAATTGATGCTATGAAAATATTTCGTAGCGCTTATAAAAATTTCAAAATACAAAGTTTTAAAATGCATTTTACATCATTTTGAATGCCCAAGGTGTTATTAAAGGAAATTTAACCCATGGTAAAGGTGGTGTGACATTTGATGAGGGTTTAAAGATATGAGAAAAGCAGTTTGAAATAAACCTAGTTTAGTCATTTCCAACATTTCCAACATCTAGTATTTTCAGTGCTCAAGACAAGTTCTACTAGTTTTCATAGTGTGTTAAGAGAGATTGGTGATAGATTGCAATTAGGAACAACTAAAGAATGGGATATTTTGGCAACGTAAGATGGTATGAAATAGATGGAGTATGGTTTCAGGTCTATGATGAAATTTTACCTTTATTTAGAAATGCAGGATGAGAGACGATTTTTCAGCGATTTAATGGTTATAACTTGAGTTGGTGTCATGATTTTATCCACTCTTTCGATGGAAACATGGATCAAATAAGAGGTATGCTGTTTGTAGTTATTGAAGATTCAATAGCATAAACTACAGGATTTCCTATCAAGGGTGAGAAGTGGTTCAAGGAACAAATGATGCAGAATGTGGATCTCAATTTTTTCTTAAAGGAAGATTACTAGAACCCTATTTGGAGTGTGGGATTACCTCAAAAAATGCTAAATCCCAACTGGTCTAATGCCTTAAAGATTGTACAATTATTCTTCACATGTGAAGGTAGGTAATCCAAAGTCTATCTATACGATATGAGAATTTTATGTCATTTAGATGGGTGTAGTAAAATGAGTCTGCCTTATTTATTGCATAAAATCTTGTTTAAAATGGATACTAAGGCTAGAACTCGAGTAAAATTATTACCTTATGATATATCACATCATGTCTTAATTAAGATATTGTACATTCATGAGTTGAAAAAGATAGTAGAGCAATTGAGACAAATAGATCTAGTGAACCCTGCACAAAAAAAAAAAAAATTGTTAGGGCTAAAACCAACATTGAAACCATAGTCCCAAAAATAGAGGCAGGGGACCCTAGTCATCAAATCCATGTACAAGAACATGTTGAAAACCCTACGACTAAAGAAAATATTAAGGTTTATAAAGGAAAAACCAAAGAGTAGCAACATGAAATGCAAAAGGAGGAAGATTCAGGGCATATATTAGTAGAAAATAAAAGGGAAAGCAACCAAACAAGGAGTCAAGAGATACTAGTAGAGAAATAGAGCCTAGGATTTATTACTTGAGAAAGACTCAAACTAAAACTACCAATAAGATGAGAATAGGCTTCACAGCTAAATTTAACCCTAGAATAAAAGAGGGAATAGTCATTGGTTAAGCTGAAGATGAACATGTACAATCTTCCAATGGTAAGAAGAAAAATGCAAAAATGAGGAAAACAGAATCTATTGAAAGAAAGGAACAAGAAACCCTAACAGTAAGTAAGGACATTTGAGAAATAGGTAAAAGGGTTACAAGACGAAAATCTAACCAAGAAAAGTTGAGCATGCTTTCTCAAGGTGCTGAAGTGTTGACAGAATAAATAAATCTACATTTTGGTGAAGCAGTACCTTGAGCCACCTTGAGCCAAGAACATGGGAAATTATTTTTGTCATAAAAGAAACCTTGATTTTGACTTATATATCTCATGAAAATTAGCTAAATATTTTTGACAGACTAGCCAACATACTCTAAGGCCTAATGATTATATTATACAAGCTTTTGTGGATTGAATACAATGAGATCATGGTTTTGGTCACAAGTTCAATGAAAAGGACGTGCCTTCAGATAAGGGAGACAAGTGTAAATTTAGTTGCATGGCTTGAGGATTTTTTTATAGGTCCAGTGTATCTCATGGATGGATACAAGAAGAATCTACACATGGCTTATATGGTGAATGACCCTACAAAGATGTGGATAGTTCTAGATCCTAAAGTCTAGCATGTGGTCTCGAACTCCCTCAAGGATGATCCGTCTCGCCTTCGCTACACACTTCTTCCACTCAGCCAACTCTTGTGCATTAGTTGAAGCTACTTTTGGATTTCTTGATCAATGAATTCCTTCAAGCCATTATCTTCTAATGCAACCTCCATTCTATCTTTCCATGCTATGTAATTTGAGATACCTTCCAAGGCATACTCGAGTCTCAAGCCATAGAATGCCATAGGTCAAACTTGAAGTATGACATGAATTTGATTTGCACCTGCAACCCCGAACTTCAAACTTCGAGTTCTCTTCTTAGTACAGTATTCACAACTTTGATACCATGTAGAAAATTTCTACAAATCTAGCTTTGATACCATGTAGAAAAATCTGTGATAGGTTAACCCAATAATGTAATATAAATCAAAGAAGAATACTATAACCTACTTCAACTATCAATTTGCGGAAGCTTAAAGATTGATTTGAACAATATAACCAGAAGAAGAAGAATCAATGGCACAATACACATAAAAATACTTTGGGGGAATCCTTAACTAAACACCCCACACTATTGTATTATCATACATGGTGGAAATGCATAGGAATTATACGAAGCCTTAGCTCTCACAGCTAGCCATCTCTCAGTACAATCCTCACTGATGCTCACAGGCAATCTTGGCTTCTATCCAACCTTCCTCTCTACCCTTCAAGCTCCTATTTCCTTGTGCTGTTTCTTCTAGATGATTATCCTATTAGCAAGTGGAAAACCAACCCTTAAAAACTATGCAATCCTCAAGGATAAATCCTTGATTGCATGCATGAGTTTTCTCCATGAGGAAACACATGTAACTGATAGTACATTTTCCTTGAACATTAATCTCAACTAGGTCTTTCTTAGAATAGACATGCATGAGTTTCTGATGAGGGAATCTCCAGTTAACTGGAGTAGCATTAGTTGAGTGCATTAATGCATCAACTGATTGTTAACTCACTATTAGTTCCTCAAATAGTTTGGAACTAATTTAACTGGACTTAACTCAGTAAACTGAGTTAACTAATTATAACTCAAATATGACTCAATCTTATCTCCTTAATTTAAGGGATAACTCTTCCATGACTTCAGAAAGACTTCTAACTTGGATTTCTCCAACTAATAAATTTAAAATAAATAAATTAATTATTTCCAAGTAGCTGTTAAGACTAAATTCGATTTTAATTCAGAATTTAATTCAAGGGAAAATTAAATTGGAATATTCTTGTTGCCATATTTCAACACTTCTAATGTTTGAATGAGATTATGTGACAAAATTCATTAGTTAATGCATTGGTTCATATGGTTTAGACATTTGCACTCTTTCTTCTAAAGCTTGTAGGATTTCATGTTTCATGACTTGCTATAGTGGATTGTTATCTCCTTCTACTACCATTTAGATGATGTTTGATATATCTAAAATTTTCCATCTACCCTTCCTTTATCCCTCTTGATTCATACAGTAAATATCTTGGTAACTGCATCTAAAAACCTGATTTGTGACCCCATTTCCCAATGGATTAATTTCTTCATATCAACCAAACCCTATTTTCAGCACAATCATACTAAATATCTAGCCATTGTTTGAAGACATAGCCAGTTGCTAAGTTTAGTGATTAGGTTATCAGAGAGATCCCTCTCTAGATTGAAGGGGCTAGCCTTCAATCTACAAGATTGGTTTGGAAATGTTACCTTAGGAAGTTTTCTATTACAACTAAGAAACTTTTTGAGAGATAACATATTTCTCCCCATGGATTACCAATTTTTATTACAGATCCCTACCTTTGTAGAAATTTTCTACTACTATTGACAAACCTGACTACCATTGCCTCCCATGGGCTCTATTTCCCCTCCTCTCCTTTAGATTTCTTTGTCTCGCCTATCGGTTTTGAATGGTTTCTTCTTTATAGTTCTTTGGAAGTCTCTCCTCCACCCAACAATCTGGCCTCCATTCCTTTTTATTCTCCCACAATTCCCCCATCGATCTCATCTACACCTCCTCCAATGACCACAATCTCCCACATAGTATCCAACTCATTCCATCAAGCTTAGTCCCTAATCTGCCACTAGAAAACGAAAGAACCCTTTGTGAAAGAAATGAAGGGCCAACTCTCCTTCATTTTGGGTGACAAGTTCAAGATGCACAAAATTGTTCAAATTTTTGAGTTTAGGTTGGTGGGTTATGCTCATGGCCATCATTTTGTTGGGAAGAAAATATCAAAATGGATGACAAAGGAGTGGGGGACTCACATTAACCCATTGCTAACTTTCAAGATATTGGTAAGAGGTTGGCTCATTTTATTTTTCAACAAGTCTGAAGAGGTTCACTTATATTTGAATAAGGTTTGGAGTATCAACTTCACCCCTTTCATGCTTAAGCATTGGACCCGTCTTTTTGACCCCCCTCGAGAGAGACTAGACAAGGCCATTAGTTGGGTTCGGTTTTCAGGACTAAAAGTACAATTTTGGTCGTAGCAGGCTCTCAAGGAAATCGCAAACAAGCTAGGGGAATTCTTGGAGGTTTACAATAATTTCAAAGATTATGTGGAGATGAAAGTGGCAAGGGTATTAGTAAATCTGGATATTGAAGACTTATTGGGTGAAATGAAACTCCAACATCAAGGCATCACTTCTCTTCGGAATTTAGACTACGAGGGCATCCCCTTCAGATGCAACATATGTCACAAGCATGGCTGAAATTCTATAGACTTTCAACTTGGGTTCCATGGAAACAAAGGAAATTACAGGCCCTGGTATCCCAACATGAAAGTGAAAGGATTTGTCTCAATGGTGACTACTCCTCCCGTCCTTTATACAACTATCTTGACTACCTCTATTTTCTCAATGGCTCCAACTCCAAACCTCATTGTGTATGTTCGTATGATTGTTGATGGGACTTCCACAGAGCACAAATCTAAACAACTACAACTCCACTTAGTCGCTACTTCGATGGTGCTACCCTTCGATACTCTCTTCATTTGTTTATTTATCTTCTATTTTTAGATGCATTTTGAATTTGGGGAAATATTGGAATACAAAAGAACATGCACTCCTTATATATATGTTATTGAAAGAAATTGTAATTTTGTGTGGCTAGGGTCATGTGGTATATATAAACCTCTTCAATGAGTCCTAGAAGTCACATCCCTTGGGTGGGTGAATTCAAGAAGAAACAAAGTATACTTTCCATTGTGGCTAATAATTGGCCATGGTTAGCTTGATAGGAAAAAAAGTGTTGTAGGAAAGCCTTATGATTTTTTGATAGCATAATTAGATCCTTAGATCAAATTCAATTTGTACATGTTGATGTAGAACTTTGATGGCGATGATAAACATGTCTTGAAGTCAAAACTTAAAAAGGTATATTGAGCTTAGTTAACCTAATATGGGAGTGCAATCATTTTGTTAAAGTTCATGATTCTAACAAATAAAAGGCAATGTATGAATATCCAAGATGAATGTTGAATTCATAATTTGAAGTTGTAAATGAAGACACCAAATATGTTCATGACCCTAGAGAAATATGTAGGGAAAATTATTTAAAACATGTTCCATTATATTCTCCTGATTATTGTAGCCTTGCAATGAAACAATTTTCGATGTAAAGGGCATTCTTGGGTTTTCTTGATATGGCGTGTTGTAGCTAAAAGGAAAATATAACAAGAGGTTGTATCTCCTCTATAGGTTTTCATTGATGAAAGGTTTCTTAATGAATGTGGTGTCATAAGTCCTTAGATTAGTAGGTATAGAGTGCAAGGCCATTTTGGACGCATTCTATATCTATAGCATTTTCCTAGAGAATTAGTGGGAATGTTATTTGGGTACATAGGTGTCTTAATAGATGGAATTATGTTCATAAAATGCCCTATTGTTCATGTTTATATTTAGGTTGATGTAAGGCCCTAGAGTACAATAAGTTCTTGTTATTTTGTGGTGTCCAAATGTTTGGCCAAAATGTATGATTGGTCTCTAATTTGTATGTTGTTCGAGATGACAATCCTATAAGTAATTAATAATAGAGGAGCCTATATGAAGAATTTGTTGCATAAATGCTAGAACGTTTCTACAATGAATAACTAGTGTTTGGTTATTATAGCAGTGAAAAATGAATTGAAGCAATATTGTTTGACGCCCCATGTTAATGGTAGATATTTCATAGTTGGAATTATAAGTTTGCAACAGGGAGGATATAATGAGGTTCTAGACATAGTAGAGAGTTTTTAGAATTTAATCCAAAAACATGGCAATGATATTACTTGTGGTATCAATGGAGATGGGTTGGAGATTGGTTGCATATGGACAAACAAGGTAAACCTTTTATTGTATTGAATCAAAACCAGGACCATATGGAATGATGAATCACATCTTATGTTTGGAGGAAGTCTAACATGGTGTATGTAGAGTATCTATATTGTTCATTGATGTTTTTGAGCTTGATCTTAGCTACAGTTGGTACTTGGGAGGAGTACTATAATAGCATGTGATATTATAAAAATTTGTACTTATTTCCTCCATGATATGGAGAATGTAAATAGTATGTAATAATATTTATCTATGTATTATGTAAAGGGCATGTCATTGTATGACTCTAGTAAGGAGTACCCATTATACATGTGTCCTTGACAATCTCAATAACTTTTTAAATGTAGTGCAAAACCTATGATAAAGTATGGGCTATGTATAAGTTGAATTATCTACGAGTGTATTGTGTTGGTTGTAAAATTTAGGAGGCATGATAGGCCTATTAACCTGATGTTTCCTATACATTTATGTGGAGTTAATTAAGAATATGAAAGAACCATGTACTAAAAGGAGATATTAGTGGGTTGGTAGTTGCAATAGTTAGGTACCCATGTATTTTGGTGGATTTCCACTCCTTTATGTGGATGCTGACAATTTGGTAATGTCTACATGATCGAGGAATGAGAAACAAATTCCAGGTTAGATCATATATATACTTTATTGATCAAGAGTGCCTTTGATGCATTGAACCAATGGAATATGATGATCAAGACTTAGCGAACAAAGATAAAGACATGCCCAAATCACAAAAGGTGAATGTTGGGATTATTAACTCCCACCTATCATATAGAATATTATGTCATGCTTATGATCATACATGAAATTATTGTTGTTTGTCAATGTATTGATCATTCTGGTGTAGAGTTGGTCTCAGTATGTGTATTTTTCTTATTTGTTTTTAGGAGGTTGTTGGATCATGGATTGATCAAATATTTTGGTCAACAAGATTTTTTAAATTAGTGCATAATTGAAATTTCCTCAACAAGTTTTTAATGTGCCAAGATAGCACATCTTTCTCAAAACAAACTTCTATTTATTTATATATGTACTATTCATTGCTAAATAAATTGAACACACAATTTTGGTGTATAAAATATGTTCTCTCTTATTATTTAGATTAAAATTTCAAAGATTAAAAT
>APFE030931111.1:2777-23770 GCA_000404065.3 Pinus taeda | reverse complement strand
AGCTTAGTGAAAAATTCTTAATTGCTTTTTATTGGTTGTTTTCATCTCACCATCATAATCTCAAGTTTGTTTTATGAAATATCTAAATGGCCCTGTAATTCCAGCTGCTCAAACTCAAGATTTCAACAACTAGTAGCCACAGACTCCATTGCCCAATGGACTAATCTTACCTGCAGATTTCCGCTTTGAGTACAGAAAGACATCCTTCCAAACAAACATAAACCAAAACCCATACTTCATAACTAGCCTAGAATCTCCACAAAATAGAGACAAACCTTAAAGAGAGAGCCCTCTCTGATTACAGTCAGGCTAGAAGCTGTAATCCAAAGATTGGTTAGTGGTTACCCCGGCCGTATTCCCTTGGGAGTCAAAGGGAACAACCTGGGTGTTAACACTAAGCACAGATAAAGGAGTGGCCATAAATATTTTGAGAGTTTTCCCATTGATCGCACACCATTTTATAGACTAAACCTAAGACAATGTTATATTCACAGGGATATATATATTTTCATAGAAAAATGTCTTATCTCAGGTTTCTTATAGCTCTGGTAAGTTATCTTTGCAACTGAAGCATTTTAGTTTTTCTAGCTGAAATCTGTTTGACATTGAGAAATTTCCACTTTCACATTAGGCATTTATGATTTATCATTTAGTAAAAAAAAGCACTTCCTAGCTGAATATAAATGCCCTTATAAGTGACATGCTTTAAACAAATTTTCTGTCTGGGGCCATGGTTAATGTTGACCAGGGATCTCAAACTTTTAACAAAATTGTCAGCTATAGTTCTCAACAAAGTCATGAAGTGGTTGAGTACAAATGTTATGAGCCAAGACTTGGAATCTATTTATTTTTCTGAGAAAAGTGATGAGTGCTAGAAATTGAAAACAACAATAATAAAACCAATGACAATAGTCATGAGAATTAACATCAACAGATTTAGGACTAGCAACAGAAATTCCAGTAATTTTTAGCAGTAGATTTGATAGAAGATTCTATAGCACTAACAATAGAAGGGAATCCAACAATAACTGCGAGTAATAACACCCTCCTTAATTTTCAAAATCCTCATGACATAAAGTTTGAAACTTTCTTGTGAAGGTATGAATGCAAATTCATGCCTTCAAGATAGTAACAATGTTGCTGTTGGCCTAAGTAATCTCTTCCAGACTACCTATAATAACACAAAATACTAAAACCCTTGTTTTTATGCCCAAGAACCAATTGTATAATCAATTTACAAGCTAGAAGAATCCAATAAAATAGGAGGTGTACAATCCTTGATGATTGACACTTGCGACTAAGAGTTACTAAATGCTAAATATAGATGGAGAATCTGAGGTACAAGGGCCTTAGTGAGCATTCATTAGTAAGACTTGATGCATCATGAAAAATAACCAACAAAGTTATCCTATTTTAGGGTTGCCATCCGACCTGTAATTCAACCTCATCTATGTCTAGCCTATATAACACAAAAGTGGGCATTCAAAATAATATTTTTAAATTTTCACTACTAATTTTTGAACAATAAGCATGATAATAACGCTTCTTCTAATCTGGGAACACTAAATGATATATAATTTGAGGTACTTTAGTTTATAACAACAAATTTGTATTTGAGCAGTTTAGTTTTGAGAAGCAGTTTCAATTATAGTTGATCCTTTAGTGTGAACAGTGGCATGGATCCTTTTTGTAACAGTTTATGTTTCTTCTATCCTTTTTCATTTTATTTTTACTTGTACTATTTTTAGCCCTTTTTTTATTCCATTTTAAAATTTTTCTTTTCAGATGAACATGATCATAATGATACTCAAATAGGTAGCTGACTTCTATTTTTTGTTTTTGCAGTATGTTGGTACTAGTACTCCTAGTTTCATTCTTTCTATTCTGCAATTTACTATATTTGGCTTGGCCTTATACATACTTTATTGTTGTGAACAAATGATCAAAGGGGAACAACAAGGGTTTTTGTTTTCTAATTGGGTTTCACTTCTCTTGCTAATTCCCTTCACATTTTCAATAATGTAACTTTCTATGCTCTATTCCTTTGTTAGCTTCTTCATTACTTGTAATACTTAAATTTGCAGGTCTTTAATATGGTCCTAAATTATACACCAGTTAACATGGGTGCTAGATATTAAGATTTCTACTTGATGAAATATCATAAAAATTTATAATTTAGAGCTATTTGGTATAATGCAAACTTGGATACCTATGACAGAGTCTACAACGCATTATTAGTGCTTTTGATGCTATGTGATTTCTTTTGTAAATTTTAAGATGTCAACTTGCTAAATTTTTGAGTTGATACAAATTGTCCAGTTTTCTTTGAAGTTAGTGTCACTTCTTTTCCAAAGATTCCATTGTTTCTTCCTTATCAAAATTGATTCTGTAGATTGTTCCTTTTGATGCTAACTTGAATTATACTTTCACTTTTTCCTTATTTAGATGTGATTCTGTTGGTGCAGAGTAGGATGCTCATTGTTTTCCCTAGGACATGCAAATGTCATAGTTGAGAACCTTAGGAATGTCACAGAGTACCTAGACGATGGAAAAACTAAAGTGTAGCTCAAATTGTCATTCTATAAGATGAGCAACACTAGATAGAAGAGTTGAATGAAAACTTTACAAGGGCAACATATGAGCTTGAGGGAATAACAACAAATAGTGTCAACAAAATATTGAAAGCCCTTGATGTTGAGTATGTTTATCTGCAACTTTGCTAACCTAATTAAAAACTATTTGTTGGGATCTTTTTCATTAATTTGATCTTTCTACCAACTGAGGTATATGGGACTTGTGATACCAGGTGAGATGCCTTAATTGTGGTTGTGCATGTGATGATTCTCTTAGTAGTTCTTTTCATTTGTATGTTCCTCTATCTCTCTCTCATAGCACATGCCCACACCCACCCACTTATCTAAAGTTATGATTGTCAATTACAAAATCATTTAGTATGGAGAATAATTTTGCAGTTGTCATTCAGTTACTTTTTATAATACAATGCTATCAAAGGTTTATTTGATGCTCCAACTCTTACCCATTTCAAATGGAAAGTGCATTAAAGGTTTATAGTAAAGATTTCCTAATTATCTACAATATTTCTAGAATATTTATTTCGAAAATTTTCTTCTATAGACTGAAAGCCTCTTACCCTTTATATTACCAATACTACCAACTCTTCATTCATTGTTTCTTACTTCTATGTTTCGTGTTGGTGTTTGAAAACTTTAATAATTAGGATGATGTTTGTGATGATGGTTTACAGTACTGGTGGTACTTGGTATTTGACATATTATTTACATGTAGGTTCCTTTCATTAACAAGTGTTTTTATTGATTCTTTGAGTAATTCAATATGTCTGAACTCAACTAATGCGAAAAATTAGATCATTTTCTTCAGTTTCTTAACTCCCTAATCTATTTCTATTAGATTGGTTGTCATTGGATGGTTTCTTGTGGCAAGTACATTCATTATTTATGGGTTATTTACCATTCTCAACAAGTAGGTGGCCATTTTCTCAAAATTATGCCTATCTGCGAATTCAAATTGTTATTATTATTATTTAATAATTTTCCCTCAAAGAATTATAATTGTTCTTGTTTTCCATAGATTTGTGTTTTCATTACTTCATGCATAATTGATTTCACTATTCTTCTGAAATTTACCTTTGTGATTTAGAGGTGTGCTTCCCTAGCCCTGATCATGCAGCACTATTGCCCTTTTATAAGAAAAAAGTGTAGGAAAAATTAATGGCCACCACCATAAGTTCCTAATGAGGCATAATAAACTATCCTTGAGATGATCAACGTTATAAATGAATAAATGGGGCATTACATTAACAAAAGCTATAAATTGATCTAGCAAAACCTATCAAATCATTGGCAACTAGCCAAGTGTTGGATATTAAGAAATACCATGAGTGTTTGCCTTGAGGATTAATTGTCATAAAACATGCCTATAATTCAAAGATATGTGACTATTGCAACTAGATCTAGGTCATAATGATTGGGCATTGGCCAACAAATTATGTAACGTAGCTTATCGACAAATAATGATTCCCATCCATCACCTTAATTTTTCTCCTTTACCAACTTAGCCACCTAGAACATGGCCAGTGGTTGCAAGGCACCTTGCCATTGGGTTACAAGGTACCTTGCCATTCGAGGGAAATAGGGGAGATTCATTATGTCAACCATGGGATTAACACTAACTTTCCTGCATTTGTTCATGTGCGTACTTTCTTGCATGATGATGGTGCACATAATGGCTAGATCTTGTACAAAGAATCTAACATGGAATAGTGAAACACTATATAGATTGCTTCTACGGTATCCAGGTGATGGTATAGGGGGCTCCATCCTCGTACTCTATAAGTTGTTATAGATGCTCAAAATCTAGAAAGTGTTTCTTCACCCGTGCTTGAATCTATGAGAACAAATTGGATTTAAATTCACCTTATACAAGTAGGTAAATAAAATATCTTGTACTTATACAAGGTTCTATTGAGTGTTCTAAATATTTAATAAAACATCCACCTTGAAAGCATGCCACATTGTTGCTAAATCTACAATCCATACTTGTTTGGTACCAAGTGGTGTTGCCTTCCAAGTAGTGGTGAATGTGTGTATCACCTAGGTAAGTTTTCTACCCATTTCTAGGCATCCTTGAGCTTTTTGGTAGTAAAAATATATTCTTAAGTGTCTCATTATGACGACATAGAAAGCATGTCTAGTATGGGCCATGCTCGGATTACAAAGACATAAACAATGAGTAAACATCCATGCATTGATGACCAAGTGAAAATAGCCTTTTTAGGCTCCAAAGGTGATTTCCACATCGCTTTGAGGTGATGGAGCCATGTATTTAGCTTTTCCTAAAGCTATTTTGTCTTCTTTATATGGATATAAGGATTTATATAGATGTCATATCGTTAAAATTAGAAAACATAGTTTTTCCATGACTCGAAACAATGTTTAGCAAGGAAATGAATTTGGGTTTAAATGTTAAAGGTGTAGGTAGGCTATTTTGTTCAAATCTCGATGCCCAATCATGTACCTTATAACATGTGTATGACTCGGAGTGACCATATCCATGATGCCGAATTTAAAATTGGGTCCCTTTGCAACATTAAAAGGATTATAGCCATGGTAAGCCATCCATTCAGTAATCACAAAGGAGCCTAGCAGAGCAGGTGCACCTTCTCCATGTCCTTAGTAGCAAAGATGATGCATATGTTGGGGTTCTAAACACCCACAATGTCTTGTAAACATAAGGAATCTAATCTCTCTCATGCAATTCTTTCGACACCTACATTCGTAGGTTCAGTTAGCCCGACTAGGCAGCTGAGGTCGATGTATTGCAATGAGAAGGGCAAGTTTAGAATGGATTCTAGACCCAAGGCCTCACTACTCTTTATCTATTCAAATAACCTATTGGTGTCATTTATGTCTGTATTTGGTAACATCAAGGGTAGAGATTCATTTTAAGTAAGGTTCATGGATAAAATATTTTATAGAAGATATTTGTTTTATCTTAGGGAAGACATAGTAATATTTTTTAATTAAGCTTGAATAACAATAATATTTACTCTATATCTTTTGTATCTCATACTATGTATCTCCTGTAACTCATATAGAAAGTGCGGTGATAATGGGCATGTAGCATCAAGCTCCACTCCTTTAAATCCAAAGTTCTGCATGCACACCTTTGTGTCACTTGCACCACAAAGCCTTCATTGTAGAGTGCGAAGTTAGTACCTACTTCTGCATAACAAAAGTTACACATACTTTTTGACTTGGTTTTTTCATTTATTTTCCATTCTTTCTGTGGATTTTGGGACAATGCTTCAATCCTTGTTTCCAACAAATTTTCATAACCCCAAGGACAAAGGTTGAATCTTAACATCCCCTACTTCTCCAGTCCATTAGAAAAATCTCTGATACTAGGGAAAGAATAATTGGAAACCCTTCATATGATTGTCTATAAAATTGAGTTTCTCCTCTTTCATTTTGTAGATCAAGGTTACAAAAGTTATACATTCTCTCCAGTTGACTCCAAAATACATTAAAAGACAAACTCATTAAACAAATGACAAATCTAGATGCTGATGTGAGGTTGCCAAGAGAAATGTTGAGATTTGTATGTGGGTACAACTATATTTTTATGATGTGATCAATAAATAGATGATCAATATGATTGATACACAATAAGGTTAAACCACCTCATATATACATATTGAGGTGTGGTCCATAACCTAAGTTACTATGATCCAATATGAATATCTATTTGCTATATTTTTGGAAAGCAAAGATCTTGATATGATAGGGTAATGATAAGTAAAAAAAAATTAAGGCAATGAAAATTCAAGGTTAAGAATAAAAGACATTTGGGAATCACAACATTAGAGCTATAAGTTATAACCATAAAAGGGAACTATTCATACTATTGCTACCCATCCATGGAAAATAATTAATAATCAGATTGCCATCCTTGATAATTTATAAATCTAAAATCATGATGCTGTAGACAAAAATGAGTGTCTCATCAACTAAGTAACAAAACATGTCTAAACAGGGTCTTTCTCTCATATCCTATGTGTTAGACATGGATATGTAAGGGGACATATTTTACACGTGCTTTCATTATGTCCCTCGTAAATGAGGGGCCCATGGCCCATAAAAATATGTTTTCCCTTTCATTTGAACTCATTTTACTCAACTGGTTGAAGGCATGAGATGTTCTAGAGTGCATCTAAGGGTTACTATGCAGTGTTAGAAGGGATTCCAAGTGTTGGGCACATGGATTTTAGTTTCTAAATTCTAAAAAAAATGAACCTTTGTCTATATTTGAATTTTGTATGTGTAATTCACTAATTTGATATTTTTTTTTATACACACACAACGTGTCCTTCCTGTCCTGGTTATGGCGTTGTTGTGTCTTGTGTTTATATATCTTTCGTGTCTCATGTCATCGTGTCATGTGACTTAGCTCATAAATGATCACTCTACTAACATGATAATATACTGTATGTCTAACTACATATCTTGAAATGAGTCTACATCCTTCTCATTTGCACAGTATAGCTCTACATCATGAATATATGTCAGGGGGCCATGGATATTGGAAGATTTAGTGGGAAGTCTGATTGGTGATGTAACATCCTCAAGTAGTTTGAGGTGATTCATGTTATCGAGTGACATGTTTATGTCAGAGATGAACATTTGGATTTTCCTCAATTCTACTTATATTTGGCTAATCAAGTCAATCTTGCCAATCTCAATAGGGGTAAGATCTAGTGAATTTATTTCTACTGAAGTCTAAAAGATGTGATCATATTGGCCCTCCCTAATGAAGCATGCAACAATATAAAACTATATGTTGCCACAATCACTTGGATAATGTTTTGTGGCTCCACATTTCTATTCCATAAATAAGAATTTTGAAGAATTAAGATGAATATTGCATCTTTCTGCACTCCATTATAGTCAACAACCTTAAAGAACATTTCTTCTTAGGGGAATTTTTCAATGAGATTGATTAAAGGGAGGTTTCGTTGGTATTTTCATCCATAAAAAATGGACACCCCTAATTTTTCCCATGTATTCTTGTTTGTAACTATTTGTCTACTGATTATATTTCTGATGTCAATAATGTGGTGTGGAAATTTTCTTAACTGAGGATTTTGTAGCCTTTTGGAACTTTATTTACCATATTAGTCTTTTTCTACCATTAAGGGGAACACACCAAATCAAATGGTATTCCATTTGCATAGATGCAATGGACTACAAACTCATCAACAATTTTTCTACCTTGGATATTAAATTCTACTTCAAGAGGTCATAGAATAGGCTTTTTACTAATCATAACCGATGGTATATATGGCAATAAAGGCTTTAGATGAAGATCCTTCAATAAGGAGGTTTCCTTATTATATCTTCTAGCAGCAACATTTTGCAAACATGCATAGAATTGAAGTTTTGCAAGACTCAATTGGTCTAAGATTGCCATTTACATTAGGTGGAACTAGAGTTACTCTCATCGTTGTATTAGTCCATTCGGTGTGTTGGCCTTTACCCTAGCGTATGAGAAATTTAGAAATTTCTTGTATTCATTGAAAATCCATTTTTATGAACTATCCACAAGGTTTTTCTTTTTAGGATTTCCATATGCTGAAATAATGGAAATATCTGGTCTTTCTTGATGACACATTCTTGTAGTTTTCTCACTATTTTATTTGGATGGGATGGTTCCATGTCTATAGGGAATTTAAATAACTCTAATTAAAAAATTTGAAAAGAAACCTACAATTCAGTTCAACATAATGAGTACAGGGATGTTCAAAATTTCAAGAGTCTGGCTCAACATAATTCAACATAATGAAACAGGGATTTACAAAAGGTTTTAGAAATAAGGATGGCTTTGTAAATATACATTTTCAAAATCTTTAGAACAAGGAATGATGTGTGTCGTTCATTGACATATGTATAGAATATATATCATACTTTACAAATTATACACTTGAACACAAATATACCATTCATAAACATCAAACTTAAAAGCATGTTTCAAACTTGTCATGTGACTACCTTTGACCTATATAAATGGAAGTGGATATAATGTGCTCAAGATACTAATTTTTGAATTGATGGCCAAGAAAAATGCCCTATTACATAATCTGTGCCCCAAGCATGCCATATTAATATCTAAAAGTTACTTTTATCTTTTTTGGCATTGGGTTTCAAATCCATGATCTAACAAAGACAGCCTATAGGTAAAGGTACATGACTCATCAAATACATACAAGTAGCCTTGTTGCTCAAGGACTGTAGACACTCAAATATGGATATTAGAAACCTATAAACAAATTAAGGTTCAATAAATAAGAAATGAGTATTGATGGAAAATTTAACATTTTTCTTAGGGCTTGAGTTAGAAAACTACTGTAATTGAATATATATTGTTAATCCCTTCATTGAAAATTTATCAAACTCATGAAAAATTGCAAGGCATAATTCTCACAAGGTTATTTCGTATGTTTGAAATGTAATTGTAGCTATAACTCTTCCACCACCTTCTTTAAGGGATATGGGATACAAATATGCCTTCATAAATCTTCTCTCCAACTACAAATATTCTTCCACTACAATATATATGTCATATACACCAATGGTTAAAATATTGTTTCTCTGGAGCATGGCTTATTTGTAGCTGTTACAAATAAAAATTCAAATTCTCATGCTTGAAGTTTCAATTGATTGCTCTAGTTCGATTCTCAGCTGGGCTCCAAACTTCAATCTTGACCCAACTTCCAACTATAGTCCTCCAAGCACTTTTGTGCAATCTATAGAATGACGATTCCAGTCCATAGATGTATCTTTTTTATTTCCTAGTGGAGTAATTTGTTTTCTTAAAGAGTTCGATTGGGCTGTAGGGTTTTTTTTTTTAATTTTCAGGTTTTGGGTGATCTAGATTTAAACAGGAACACAACAAAATACAGAGCTAACCATATACACAAATATGCAGCGGAAATAATACTTCATTTCATTAATGTAAAATATTGAAATATGCTTACAAACAGAAATGAAAATAAACCAGCTAGGGCAATGGTAGCTTATCTCTGAGAAGAGATGTGGCGGCTACATGCCTCTGAACTATGTTACAATGAGGGTTGAAGGCCTATTTATTGTTGAGAAACAATGGAAAACCCTTAACATCCCAAAACCTAACCCTAGAAGATGAAAAACGCCAAATTTATGGGCCCCGTTTGGGTAAATTGGTACATTAATTTCTCGGGGTCGTAACTTTGGCACCCAATCTCCATTTGACGCATACAATAGCTCGTTAGAAATATCTATCTGAGAACTATAACTTTCCAAAGAGAAACATTGGTCCATGGACCAATGTTTCTCCCAAATTTCCCAAAAAACGTCATTTAGGGCCTCAAAACGGCTTCGGAAGTTCAAGACTTGAAAAACTACTAAAAATAGTAAATTGTGCTACAAATACGAAAACTGAAAAACTCAAAGAGATAGTTGTGGGGGTCCAAGTGGGATAGATGGGTGGCCACCAACTTCCACTTGGATCATTGGGGAATTTTTACTTTAAAATGTCTCTTTGAATAGGGATACATGTGTCAAAATAGTGTTGAAATTTTTGTGATTTGTTTCATAGTTATGAGATACATTCCATGAGTTCCATACCCAATTCCTTCTCTGAAAAGTATGCTTCCATGATGGAGTGTACCATGGAGTAATCCATACAATGTTAGTTATCCACAACTAACATTCAAGTGATTTGGGGAGCACACTCCCTAAAGTTTTCTCCATGGTCAAATATTGTGACTGCCCTAGTGGAAGGAGGAAATCTACTATTCAGAGCACCTTTGTTTTATTTCTACCTCGGTAGAAAGATGGGTCTGGGACGTGGTTGAGAGTCAAGATCCCTAAGAGCACTCCCTTGTAACAGTTTGCTTGAAAGGATGTATGTTGGTTTCCTTCAAGAAAATCAGCTCGGTAATTGTGTAGATTATTTTCATATCAAGATGCTTATTTTGAAGGTGTGAAGACATATTTAGGAAAAGGGCCAATAATAGAAGGAAACAATTAAACTTGCTGAGGAGTGTATTTTTGTTTCATTCATGGAAATGTGTGGAATTTTTTTTGGAATATAAAACTCAGAAATTTCACCTCTTAACTAGAAGTTTTTTTATGTTAACCCTATGAATTCAGCCTTCAGGTCATTATGAAATATAGCAAAAGTGAACAATATTTCGATCTTTAACAACCTAAACTTCTAGGTAATTCAAGGAGAAAATATACAAAGAATTTCAATAAGTTTCAACCTTCTAAGACAATCTTATCATACATAAACCAGATCTAAAAAGTCTTATTTATAGTAGAAAAATGATGCTTGTATTTGTGAATTATAATGTTAAATAATTTAACATATTATTCTTGACTTATGTGGAATCAACAAGACATGTATTTTTGTAACTTACAAATTGCAATTCACACGTGTTTATTTTTGGTTAATTAATTAAATATTATGAAAGTATCTTGGGTGAGGCACATGTCTACTGTGAAATGTGCTTTGAAATAAACTTGTGCATTGTATTTTTTATGCAAGAGATTGACTTCAGGCATTGGTATATATGAATGTTAATTTTCTCATTTTACATTTTCCTTGTAGAATTGTACTTTGGAGCGGGTTAATTTTTTTTTTAGTACTCTCAATGAAGTCGAAGTTCCATATGAAGATGTTGTGATTAAGTATGTAGTAGATAAGGCTCCCTGCAATCTAGACGGTAAACATATGCTCAGAATTAAGTTGAAAAAATTGGTTGGTACTTCCATTTGAAAATATATTTTGTCAAATAACATGAGGCATAATTGTAGAATGCTATAAATTGTGTTTGTGTGACAATGATGAGCGTATGCCAAGGAAAAATATTTTTCATATCCAGAGGATCATGCAAAATTTCTAGAAGGATATGCTTTTTACTTTTACGTTATTTCTAGAACAATTTTGAATGTAACATATGAGTGTGTAGTTAGATGTGGTACATAAAAGAAATTTCTTATGACCATTTTGAAAAAAAAGTGTATACTTACATAGGGGAAGATGGTGTTGAATAGTTATTTTAATTGCAATTTTGGATAATTTATTTTGTTGAATAATAAGTGTTCTCTATTAGGTGAGAAAGTATGGAAACCTTAAAAATTATTTGATATTGCTACATTTTCATAATAGAGATAAATTTTGTACTGCATTTCTTAAATTACTAGTAGGAATCAACTTCTCCTAGTTCTTTTGGGTGCTATTGTAAACTCAAGTACATAGGTTGCCATTTCCCTTTAGTGTAAAAACGATAAATTTTGTAGCTATTTTCAACATAATTCCTCTATCCATAGCTGCCTTGCTTCTGATGATGTCCAAGGTGTATGTATGTAACACACTATCGTGGATGTTTAGACTAACCAAAGTATGAGTTATATTAGTGAGAAGAAAATTAAACAACGTGTTATACTTAATTCTTGCATGTCATATGATACTTTGAGTAAGTTTATCTATTATGGCCCTTTCATAGATATCTTATATATATTTGAATATATTTTCTTTCAATCATTTCAGGTCTTTTCACATGGAATTTCTCACCATATCTATAATAGAAACCAACCAAATGCAGTTCAACATGACTTCACTACATATTGCTAAAAATTAAAATGTATGATGCATTTGTGTACATACATATAGGATAGAGATAAAGAACAATCATCCTGATAATGTGGATATAAGTTATCATGATTGTAGAGTATTTGAAGTTGAGATGGGTCCTGCATTTTTTGGTGTCTATTGTGCTTGGAATCTTGAAAGTTAATGCTAAATCTAAAAAATGACATCAAGCTACAAAATGGTTTGTGCAAAGGAAGATATCAACCATGCTTAGAGGTTTTTAGGAAATATATTGTGTAGACATTTGGTCACATCATATATTATATATTAGATGATTATGAAATCATTATTTAATGATCTATTTAATGTAATTAAGATAACTACTAAAATAAGTAACAACTCATTTATACACGATTTTATATTTTTTATTTCTAGATCCCCTCTATCTTTCTTGGATGCCAATGGGGATGAACAACAATACAATCTATGAAGAGATTTCCAGTATCATGGAGGAACAAACTTTGGTCTTACAACTTGTGGCTCTGTTATTGCTACTATATATAAATATGATGCTTCATTGATGAATATGGTAAATCACTTTTCCTTCACCTAAGTCATTCAACTCTTGAAAAAAGAGAATTACTTTTCCTCTAAAATGCATTTGATTTGATTGACTAAATATGCGCACATATCAATTATGGTTATGATGTTAATGATCCAAATTGGTCTCTGCAAGGATTATAATGAATATCAAATAATACCATATGAATGGAATCAAATAGGAATAGAATTTAGAAGCATGATTCTTGTGATTAGAAACTCTTCCGTAAAGTGAATTCATGATAACCTTCAATTCAAATACGTAAGGCAAGGTTTTCCAGAGTCTTCATAGCTCAATTATGCAATAGGGATGATATCCAAATTACATGTACATTATATTATATGTATTGGTTTAGAGTTGACATTCTCATTAAACACAGGGATAGAGATGAGGTTCTATTCATGTTGTTGTTAAAACCCAGGTTTAGTATATAATTTGCTATTTTTTGAGTTATGATAGTTTGGTTGCTTCCATATCAGTATTTGTGTGGTTCATTGCAACCTCTTTGAATTTGAGCAAGGAAACATGGGTTTGGCCAAAATGAGAAATCATGACACCATCTATTGGTTTGTAGTCCTCCAATAATGAATTTATTGTTGTTTCCTAGTAAATTGCATCACTTCCAGTGGATTGAATGCGAGTAAGATGTGAATCCTCCATGTAAATCAAAATCCCACGTCTATTTGAGGTAGCCAAATAGAACATGCCTAATAATGTCTACATGATCATTACTCCTAGATGCCAGCACTGACAAAACTACTGAAACCTTAAGAATGAAGCAATCTTCTCCATTGATTTGCTTCTCACCAGTGCATTTTACATTAGAAAACATGGTTGTAGTTGATCTTGGATCCAAACCATGCACAAAATACAAGCTAATGAAAAAATTAACTGAGCATCAACCAAATTTGAAAATCAAGTGCCTTGAACTAGTATGATTTTTGCTTTGGCTATTTCTTGTGCTTTGAAGGATTGTTCTTTGATTTGTTTTTGAGGTTGTACTATTTGTGCTCTCGACATTGACACCAAGGATTTTGAATCAAAGTGAAACTTACGTGGACCACCGAGGCCATAGTGAGAGCATAGCTAAACATGCATAGCTAAACAACATGGAGCTACATTTAAGCCCTTGGCTTTGTCTGCTAAATGTCTAAAAGACATGGGCATGGAAATATTGTTTGTTGTTTGCAAACTCCTTACAACATATATCGCTGAATGTTAGGCACATATTTATGAAAAACTGTATCTTAATGTTATACTTTTCTATATAATATTCAAGGGAGATGTCAACCCATTATTGGTATAGATTAACTTCTTGGGATTAAAGTCAACAGGATAGGTTGTCAATTGATAGTAGAAAATCATTAAAGAAAAAGTCAATCGCTCAAAGAGCTATAAGCTATTGTCTGAGATTTCTTGTTGGGTCCGTGTTGTGATGTGTTCACTTGGGGTATTTCAGCTACCTAGAAGAAGTATTAAAGGATTTTGAACTTGTAGTTACAAATTTTACCATGCTATCATAAATATTTAATCAACTATTTAATCAGGTTTTTCATTTATCATGCCCCTCTCAATCTCATGCCAATAGGATGGGGTAACTCATATGATGTATCAAGCCTTGCAAATGTAGGCAAATAATAGATCTTCGAGGATGCTTTTCAAAGGTTTATTTCATTAATACACCTCCCCTTCTCCTGACAAAAAAGAACAATAAAATACAATACAACAAAAAAGAAAAAACATCAACCTTAAAGACATTATTGCTTATTTGATGCTACCATGAGTGCCCTTTTCACCTTTTGGTCTAGCCTCCTCACCCATGTCATGAACGAAGTATTGACCTGAATGTTTTAGCAGCATTACAAGGATCTTTCTCTCTGGTAACAATTCTACAAGTGGCTCAGATTACTTATTCTATCAATAATCATAATAATTGTACCATGTTAAGTATAAATAATAACATTCTAGATAGTTATGATGTTGTTAGGTTCATTTGTTTAAACTCTAATATTCTTGACCTCTTTTTATAGTACTTTAGTTTTTGTGTTTTTTTTCCTAATATGATGGTTTGTCCCCAGTTAGTTAACCCAATACATGAAAACCAATTCCCATGTTTGTCCTTACATTTTCTACTATGAATAGTTGCAAATCCCTTTTATGTTCTAATCAATTTCATACAAATCATATCCCTTGGTAATAAGGGGAGAAGCATTGAAATTGAAATTGGGCTACTGAAATATACACCAATTTTTGTAGTTGTCAAACATGTCACAAATCTTGTATCTCATCATATTTGATGGGAACATAGTGCTCATTTAAGAAGGTTTAGTTTAAAATCTCTTTTAGACACATATCTATGTTGCATTTTTTTACCTTTCCATCGCTTGATTTCAACATTACCTAGGAGTTGATTTTTCTTTTCACTCTAATATGCGATGGGAAGGAAAAAATCTGTGCCTGCTCCTTATGAAAATTTCTCCAACCCAGTAACTACTTTTCAAAGTCTCAATTTCATGAAAAGTTGAAGCGAATATCTCTATAAGTGATTTCTATTGTTTTTTATTTTTAAATAGTGACTTATATTAATCCACTGAAACACAATTAAGGGTGGCATAAAAATAACAAATATTGTGCAGTTAAGTCAATTTTTATTGGATTTGATGATGAGTAGCTCAATTATTACACATAATGGTGGACCATCTTAAATGCTTTTTGGTTGGAATCTAAATTTTTGAGAACCACTTTTAAATATATATATTTTGGGGGTAAAAGTCGAGGTTGCCTAAAACAATGGTACAAAAGGATTGACAATGTCGTTTCGGCTATCAACAACTTTTTGTGATTGATGTTTTTTGGCTATCAACATTTTCTTGGGGTTGATGTAAATTTGATGTTCAGAGAAATTTAACAATTTTAACTTAACCTTTTGGGGCAATTGCTAGTCCTATTCTCTATGGATCTTTTTGTTATCCCCTTAGATGTATTGTATAAAGGTAGGGGGGATGAAGTGTATTTTTGTATTGTGTAGTTCTTTTTTGCTTTTAATTTATTTTCACACCCATTTGTTAGTTGAAGTACTTGTGGGAGGACATAGTTATCATTGAGAGGTAGAGAGGTTTTTCTTGTATCCATGCAATCACAATTTTGGATACATTGTGCTTGGTGTGGATTTGAAAGTGTTTGAATGCCCCTTGGATATCTTGATGGTGTAACAGATATTAGCTAAACTTTGTGATTACAATTTTAACATTTGTGGTTACATTTTAGGATCATTGTTATTGATTGTTTTATTTCAACATCTTGAATTAATTAATAATGAGAAACATTCCCAATTAGGTTTCTGGACGCCATAGCCAGTAAGATTCAAGCATGTAGTTCATTATTCATAATTTCATCATATATGCTAACTGTTTTTTATTTTTGGGCATGCAAACCAGTCTTCTACATGCAAATTTTTATGTTGTCACAATATATTTACATGATTCACAAGGTGAGAAATCAATCTTTGGTGTAATTGCAAATTTTAGGTTTGATAATTATAAGTCATTTACAGGTTATAAATGTCTTCAAATTTTCACTTCTAATTGAGTATTCAACAAAACATATTGACTATTTTATATGTAACTATTTTTCCCTCCACCCACTTTTCATAACTTCCATAACCATTAGGTAGGGACTTGTAACTTTGATGTTATTTTGCTTGTTTAGTAAAATATTTTCCAAGACCTTACAAAGTTTTATAATTTATTGAGAGTTGTAGAATTTACAATTTATAAAGTTTCAAGGCCTAACTTTTAAAGGTTGCTAGCTCAATGAAAGAACACCTTCTTTACAAGTAGGAGGTTGGTGGTTCGATTCCATTGTGCCCTGATATTCATATGGAATAGTGACGATCATTTTTTGTTGTAGAGGCTCTTTTGACTATTACCAATGAACTTATAGTGACATTTTTCGACCCTCGCCAAAATATGAAATGGTGACAGTCAATGAACACCACCATATATATGCATCAATAGTGACGACTCCGAAAGGTCCATCACCATAAATCATTGTTGTTCATATGAAATAGTGATAATCACAATTTGTCATTATAATCATTATTCATGATGAACCTTGAATGTCACCACAACACCTATACTTTTAGCGATGCGGTCTTTGGTGACATTTAATTTTGGTGACAGAGAATATTTTGATCGTCACCAATGAGTTTATGGTGACATTTTTTGACCCTTACCAAAATATGAAATGGTGACGTTCAACAAACATCACCAAATTTATGCATAAATAGTGACATCCATGAAAGGTTCATCATAATAAATCATTTTTCATATGATGAAATGGTGATGGTCACTATCTGTCATTATAATCGTTATTCATGACGGACCTTGAATGTCACCACAACACTTATATTTTTGGGGACACCACCTTTGGTGATGTTCAATTTTTTGGTGACAGAGGCTAACGTTTGTCACTATTTCTCATATGAAATGGTGATGATCACTATATGTCATTATAAATCATTATTGGTGATGGACCTTGAATGTCACCACAACACCTATAGTTTTTCCGACGTCACCATTGGGGATGTTCAACTTTTGGGGACGAAGGCTCTTTTGACCATCACCAATTAGCTTATGCTGACATTTTTCGACCCTCACCAATGTCCTTTTTTCTTGTAGTGAAATTTCAAAAATTGATTCATGTATACTATTACAAATATTCATGAATATTCTATGGAGATTAAATCTTGACCATTCACACCTAATGATTATTGATAATTAAATTAAAATTATGAAAACCTTATTCCAAAATAAACACGTCTAATGGTGTAATTAAAGCTTATAAAGTATGAAGTGTGTGTATTATAAATACAAATATTTCTTCAAAAGTATTTTTTAGTTAATTAAGATTTTAATATTATAGGAAAGATATTTACAATAATATTGATAACGATGGTATCTTATAATGTTGTATTTTTTTATTGTAGTTTAGTTTTTTATATAGATTATGTAGTTAAATTTTTATAATGTTTTGAATAAAAAATAATAATAAAAAACTTGCAAGTTTTTATTATAGATGTGATGATTTATATTGTGTGCATGTACTTACACTAATCCACATAAGATTACCACAATCCCTTATTATATAAAATGGCTTCAAGTCTTTGTGTTGGTGAACCTTCCTCAAACAAATTCCTTGTGACAATAACAAGCATTGTCATACATAAACACAAACAATATTAAAGTGAAATTTTATGTCATCACAACTATTTTTTTTTCAAATACAAGGATCTTGTTAAAATATTTCTTGCTACATTAGAAACTAAGAATAAAATTACATAAACACAAACAAGATTAAAGTGAAATTTTATGTCATCATAATTTTTTTTTGAAGATACAAGGATTTTGTCAAAATATTTCTTACTAAATTAGAAATGAAGAATAAAATTGAGTTCACTAAATAAAATTAAAATTGAAAAATGAAAATTGATATAAAAGAGAATATATGAAAATTAATTAGCAAAAACATATATTATTTATATATAAAAATTGAGAATAACGTAGATACCTATTTGATGATAAGTTTTTAGAATTCTTGATTTTTGAGATGTATCATATTTATTGATTTTTTTTACCTTTGTCTTTGTTTAAGACGCGGTACTCTAAAATAATCAAATTTTCAAGTTGTTCTTTTGACATTTAGAATCTTCTTAGTCGTAATGTATCAACAATTTTTTTTTCAAATGTTGTTTTTCCAAAATTTCACGAGTTTCAAAACTATTTATTATTTAATAATTTATTTCTTATTTTTGTGGTGAGTTGTTTTAGAATGTAAGGCTTCTAAGTTATCCACATTGGTGGCCATAGTCTTGACATTTCAAATCCATACCAATCTTCATCATTAAGAGAGTTAGAGAATAAGATAATGGATTTGATAAATAAATAACGAAAATCATTGGGATGGAAGATACTTACGTTTACTAAGCAAACCAAGAAATTTGAAAATACTAAAAAGAGTTGTCTTGTTAATAATAAAATGGCAATGTTAAAATTATCATTAAAACTAAAGTTATGATACTTTAGTAAAGATATAATTAAATAATTATTAATATATTAAATGATATACTATATGTTGTTTTAATAGAAAATATTATGTTATATCCTATAATATGTTAGTAAATATATTGTTATATCATTTATTGTGTTATCTTTTATGTGTATATTATATTAGATGATGGTGGGAATTTTAAGAATGAAAGGCTTAGGGGATATGTTTGGAGGCTTCTAATGAAGGTAATGGGTCACCCTAGGGTTTTTACATCATTTATTTTCTAGGTATTTAAACTCTAGAGTTTTTGCCTACTCTATCATCAAAGTCATGGCTCACAATCTAGACACGGTAGTCAATGGGAAGAATGACTCATGGAATTTTCTATTCATCTTTTAGATGCATAATTAGTTGGTTAACATCTAGAGAAATGTACAAGATTTTGAGGACCTAGTATATTAGGTGATGCCTTGAATTCCTAGACATATAGTAACATATGACAAGCCAATGATCAAGCTAGACATTCCATTGATAAATGATAGAGATCATGAGATAAGGTCATCTCACTCCAACCATAAAGGAAATGAAATAAGGATTGATGTACAACAAGTGCTTGATCCTTTGGTATCTATGATTTTGAGTATAGATCATATTGTGAAGTTTAAAGTCCTTAACTCTATTCAGGTTGTGGAAAGAGTGAGAGAGGTGTTATTAGGGATGGAGCTAAGGTTAAATCTTGAATCATTAATCTTAGAGACAAAGTGAATCCAATATGCTTTAACACTTAGAAAAGGAAAAAAATGTATTATATATAGAAAAGACGAGGTGAATCTAGAACTCAAACTTGATGTATTATGGATAGGGTCAAAGTCTTGATGAACCAACCCTTGATCAAAAAGATTATTGGGAAACTGGTAAAAGAAGACTCACTGATACTTAGTGTTAGGTCCCCATAATACTAATGATTCCCCCATTACTATTGTCATTGTATCCCTTATTGTTATTTTTGTGCCCCTATTGTCCCGATATTATTATTATTGTGCCCCATAGAATCCCACTATTGTTATTTTTGTGCCTTTATATTATTATTGTTAGGTTGGCTTGGTTATATTGTGTCCCCTTAAACTCATATATATAGAAAGGAGGTTTTGTCATTTCAATCATCCAAGAATTGTTCATCCGTGTAATGTAAAGGAGGTTTCCCCCTCGAAGAGGCTGAATTATAAGGCGTTGATCTGTCTTTTTATCTTTTTGTGAGCTGGTTTCCTAACGTTTGGTATCAGAGCTTTGGATTCTAGGGTTTCACTGCTCCAAATAGGTCATCATGGAATTTTCACTATAATTTTTTTTTGCGACGTTTCAGGAGCGAAGAAAAAAACCCATTTGAGATGAAATCATGTTGAACCTCGGATTTGAATTTCAGAGCTTGTCTCGCTACATTTTCGGACATATGATCTGAGGAAGTTAGGGTTTTTGCAAGTTACAAAATTTAAGCTAAAACAGGTCATCGTGGGATTTTCACTATAACTCTTTCGCTACGAAGTTTCAGAAGGTAAAGCAAAAACTCATTTGAGAAGAAATTGGTTTGAACTGTGGCTCCAAATTTCAGATCCTGTGTCACTATATTTTTGGAGATATAGTCTAGGGAAGTTATGGTTTTTGCAAACCCCTGAATTACATTCCAAACAAATGACCATGAGAAAATAGTCATAATTGTCTCTCTAAGCATCCAATTGAAATTTAATAAGAAGTTACAGAAAGAGGATGGACTGTAGTTTCTTGTATATATTTTTCGGTTCCAAAGGTCAAAATAGTGACACATGGCACTTAATACAAGTTCACTCGTCTGAAAAGGTATATAATCAGGTCATCTTGGGAGATTGTGCATAAATATCTTTTAGATAATCCAATTTCGATCAGACTAGTGGCATTGGAAAGAGGACACAAAGGGCTACGACAGGTCACAATTTCAGAATTGGAAGAGTTGAAATCACAGAAATACATCAGATTTTACAAAGTGAAAAAAAAGGTGTGTAGTTTTTTTTTCCAATTTTTGCATAAGCTTGGTTTGAAAAATTAGTTTGAAGTAATTCAAAGGGCATAGTGAAGCATTATTATCGGTAATTGATGCCCTGAAGAAAGAAAATGGAAACACCTAGTAAGCAACCTGAAA
>APFE030931108.1:5602-33535 GCA_000404065.3 Pinus taeda | reverse complement strand
TGTACATGGGATCATGATCAATTAGAAAATAATTGATTGTACTTGCAGCCATGAAAGCTAGGTTACACTTTTTCATGTAATTCTTGGTGAAAATATTAGATGTAAATAATGTGGAAAGTTGTGCAAGTTTGATATTCATGCCAACCTCAAGCTTTCCCATTTGGTTGGGAATATTAGAATTTTCTTTTTAGAAATTTCATGCGGTTATTAGTTATAATATGACCAACAAAAAAAAACACAATCATGAGGTGTTGTATGTATACCAGCCTAGATCCATTGTAACTCTGAATCTACCAAGCATTGAGAGGGTTCAAATCTCTTTTCACTCTAAAAGAAGTGTGCACCTCAAGAGATTTGATCCCTCTCGGGGGTTGAAAATGCATGGTATTTTTTTTTTTGAAGCACATGTCTGATTAATTATAATTAAATAAAAAATGGATATTAAAAGCCAATCTTTCCAACATTCTTTGCTATGGGACGAAATTTTGGCCTGTGTACACTTTTCTGAGGCAACGGGGCAACGAGGGGTTGGAGACCATTTTTTTGAGGCAACGAGGGATTGTAGACCATTTTTCTGAGGCAACGAGGGGTTGGAGACTACTTTTCTAAAGCAATGAGAGGTTGGAGTCTACCGTTCTAAGACAACAAAGGGTTGTAGACTATTTTTTGAGGCAGTGAAGTGTAGTAGATTATTTTCTGAGGCAATGAAGGGATGTAGCCTATTTTCTGAGGCATGGAAGTGATGGAGACTACCTTATTGAGGCAGTGAAGGGTTGAATATATCTTGTTGAGGCAACAAAAGGAAAACATTTATCATCTTGAGGTCGCAGAAGGATGAGGAGCAACTTTCTGAGGAAACAGAGACCAAGAAGCTATTTTTTGAGGTTGCAAGTGGCTAAAGGGGCCACGAACATTAGGCAACAAGGGTGAATAAGGGTGCGAGATAGCAGTGAGGTATATTGATATGATTTTGTGGAAGCAAAGGGACAAATGAAGTTTGTAAACCTAGAAACCATCTTTGATTCAATATTCCTCTTGGGAGATTGTTGACTGTTGTAATTATGTTAATTGCTTATTGAATCAACCCTATTTTATAGTGTTTGATTGTGGAATCAATTGTTGCTTGATTTATTTACTATACTATTTGTGTATTCAAAGAAGAGCATTATTGTTTCATAGATTGATGAGTACTAGAAGACTATACAATTCTTTCATATGTTTACTGAAAACCTTAACTTAGAGTTGCATCCGAAGGGTAATCTCCCCAAGAGGGATAGTACAATATACTATCACTACTGGGGGAAACAACATCTTTGAAGATATCACATCATATCATCTAGAGTGCAAGATCATGCACCCCCAATATCCTAGAAAATTTATGAAGCCATCCCTTGGGATTTGATAAGTGGTAGTTATAATGAAATTGGAGTCTAGTTTGGAGTTATAAGACACTGAGTGAAAATTTACAATATTTAGACCACCTATCATTCAATCAAAATTTGGTGATCTTTTAGAGGCATCAATGACATCCTCATGACTATTTTGGATGCCCACAAGTGACCTAGTATAAGAATGAGTTATCACAAGTAAATATGAATACCCTAGGTGGAGTGAATTGTTGATGATGACACACCTAGTTATCTTGGGTGCCAATAACCTAAGACACTCCACAAGCACAACTTTGTATCCAAACCTTTTAACATATGCAGTCAAAATTAGAGTGTGGATTTGCTTCACAAGTTCCATGAGAGAGTCTTCTCTCACCTTCCAATCCCTTTCCTCACCTCATCCAACTTAATTAGGACTCAACTTATCCAATGGTGTAATGGATGGGTCCACGAGCATTTAAAAACCCAAGACGCAATGCTAAAAACTTTATGTTGTAGGCGCTGCGAAATAATTTCGTAGCGTAGTAACAAACCTTGTAGGCGCTACAAAATGATTTCGTAGCGCCCCAAAAATATATCTTTTCGAATTCCTGGAAGCTGAAATGACTCGACCTTGTTCCAAATCAATTCTCCACAACCTTGAGTCGCTCCTTAACACCATGTGTGGTTTCATATGCCTTTCTTCATCAGGTTTGCAAGACCATAACAAATTTTCCAATCCAAATAAGTCACAAGAAGCGTTTTGAAAACACTCAAACATGGTACTTTGTTTTATGTGAAAATGATTTATACGCTGTAAATTCCACGCAATCTCTACTCCTGAACACAAAGAAAATTTATCCATGTGATGTTGAAGCAAGACACAAAAGAGCCATGAACAACCACACAATAATTGAGCCACAATATTCAGAATTTTAATTTAAATCAACTCTCTAGATCTTAATCAGAGTTTACGTTAATTTCTGAAAGCAAAACTCTTCACCAACACTTGTTCAAAAGCTTCATAGGAATGTAGGGTTAAACACAGGGATATCAATAAGGGTTTACACAAATTTCAACACTCAGAATCAACTTCCATTTTACAGGCTTAGAAATCAACCTCTAATTAAAATTGTGAAGGTATTCAAGCTCCTTTCTTTCATGAATTTCATATCTCTCAGTCATTACAATCCTCATGAATTCAACCATTCATATTCCATACTAAAAACAAGAAGAATCACACCTAGATTCCTACCTCACTCGATTTGTCATTTACGTTTACCCTAAAGACAACAACTTCATTAATAGCACATTGATAGAGAAGGTAAACAAACACAAAGGCACATCTAATCATATTTCTCATAAACAAATTCACATATACATTAAACTGCCTAGATATACAATGTGGGCATGTGTAGCCCAAGCCTCTCAACCTCTGCCTCTTCTCGTCATACTGGAACTTATCTTCTCTTATCCTCTTCTTTTTCCTCCGCTGCATCCACACCTTTCTTCTCAAACACTTTTTTCTTTAAAAAGAAAGCTAACATGGGACAACCAATAGTCACAAGATGAATCGTTTCCCCTTCTCCACAAAATAAGGGAAACTGAAACTACATTTACATTAGGGAATAATTTCTCCAATTTATTCTAAAACAAAATTCACTTCCTAATGCGAATAATTATAATTTCTTACAAAGTATTTAAAATTTCTCCCAACATCATCATGTGATCATCCCATCACATTCGAAAGCTTTTGGTCTAACCTTCATCAACTTTTGTGCTTCATCGATGCATCTGCATCAAACTCTCAAGGTACAAAAATTTATGACCTCATGGTCATATGCATCTGGTCTTCTTGCAACAACTTCAGCTTATGAGCTGCAACACGCCTCTGCAGTAACAATTCTCCACCTTGCTACATGTTACCTCACCAAACTTTCACTTGAGTTTGGGCTTTTGGCATCTTCGTGGTTCTCTTCTCTGGAACCCTTCGAACACTCCTTACTCTAGGCTGCTACAAATCTCCTCACCTTCTTGTACTGTCACTTGCATAGTGAAACTTAAAAATCTTACCAAATCTTCAATCAACTTGTGCTTTGTTCTATTGCTTCTCCTGCAAAATTTGACCTTTACTTGTTGTTGAGCTATTCAATTTTTTTTTATATATTGCCAAAAAATTTCCTCAGAATCATAGGTTCTCTTCATGCAACCAACTATACCTTCCTACTTTCCTTTTGTCAATTTCATCTTCTAACCCGGTCCTTGGCTAAAATTTGTTTTCTCCAAGTTGCTCATCAAATCTTCATCTACTCCATCACATGTGTTCATCACCCTTAGGTTGTTCTTCCATGATTGCAACTCAACTCCCTTGAGCTTTTTCTCCACTGAGCATTTGATCTCTATCTTAGCTTCACCCACAATAATTCCATTTCACTCTCTTCCGGAGGCTCCATCTGTAATCCTAGTCTTCCTCATCCTTCTGTAGTAGTCCTCTCATCATCTCTAGCTGAGTTTGATTTCAACTACTTCTCTATCAAGTTTGTCCCGACTTTATTTACTATGGATTCTCTTTGAACCTTTACCATGACTTTCAATAGTCACCAATATCTTCCTTCCATGAGCTTCTCCTTTCTCACTACGAGTTGCACACAAGCTATTGCAACAAGATTAACCTATTTGTAAATATCATACTAAGCTCCTCGATGCCTAGTCTTCTACTGGTATTTCTGCTGACTCCTTTCTATGGAATTTTCATTTGAGAACTCTCTACTCTTTTGGCTTCTGTCTATATTTTACTCACCTTATTCCTCTGTTGTTCTTCCTCACTTTCTACTACAAGGGTTTCTTGCCATCATCCTCAAATGCAAACATTCATCACTACTATACTTGTAATCAACACTTAATCCATAATTAACTGAAAACAAAAGACCATTACCTCCTTGCTCAATCTTCACTTGAACACATAACTGTTGCTGCAAAATTCTTCTTACTGTTGTCATACCTTTGTTGTTTCTAACCTTCCTATTCTTTAAATCAACACCATTCTTCCTCCCAATTGCTCATTACCCAACCATATATGGTCATCTTGAATTTATTGTAGCAATCGTTTCACATGATTAAGTTATGCTCTAACTCAACCATCTCTTACTCAAATGCTTAATCACTCCTTCCTTTGAGTCCAACTGATTTGGCACTTTTATTCTACTTGTGACTTTCATTTGAACCCATGTTATGGTTAATAAAAATCATCTTTATCTCTTCCTCTTGCAAACTCTAATTGTCTACTAGTGAGTTTCAACAAGCCCTTATTTTCTCTGTAATAAGTCTGCTATTTGTGACCCATACCAAGTCATCCTCCTGGTATATTCCCTTCTTTAGGTTCTTTGCATTAGAACCCCTTCCTGAGCACTTTTGCTCCTCCACTTTCAAAGTTTTTGGTTGCTGCATATTCAACTACTCACTCTTCTTAGTTTCCATCCAATTTATTTTGTTATTGGGTTCTGTCACCATTTCTTCATCTAAGAGATTTTCTTGCTTCGTCTTTGACATAACTTACTTGTTATGGTGGTTCCTACCGATTCAGTCCCGCATACACAATTCTTTTAATGACTAAGTTAGCATGAACATCACATTCTATTTTATAAGATATATCACAAGATCTCATCTTCCACAATATTTCTTGGATCTACTTGTTGAACCAATTCCTTTCCAACCAATACACTTGTTTTTCCCCAAGATCATATCAAGTCTTCTCTTCCCTGCAATCATCTCACTTACTTCTTAAGAATTCAATAATCCCCCTCCTATTGTAAGGTTCTAATTCTTTGCAAGTTTTCAAATTCCAAATCACCACTGTCAATTATGAAGTTTCACCCTTCATTTGTCTTCCAGAGCTATTTCCTCTTTCCACATAAAAATGTTTAAAAGTCCATTTCCTCTTGAACAAAACACTATGCTCTGTTTTGTCATGTCTATCCAAGTTTGCTTCCAATAACCTGCATAACCTTACCTTAAAATACATCAAAGTATCCTCTCAACCCTATCAATTTAAATTTTGTTCAAGGAATTTGTTTTCTCACAATTTCATTTTTAAATACTTTCACAACAACCCATTCAAAAGGCCTTCATACACAATCAACATCTGAACTTCAATTCCAATCTTCTTAATGGACACTTCATGGATTTCAACTAAGCTTCAGTCCAACCTTGAGATCAGTCAGACTCTGATACCACTTGTTGATGACAGACAGAGTTTCCCCCGCTGTTAATAACCCAAGAGACTCCACAAGCACAACTATGTATCCAATTTAACAGTATTTAAAGAAACCTTTTAACATATGCAATCAAAATAAGAGTGTGGATTTGCTTCACAAGTTCCATGAGATAGCCTTCTCTCACCTTCCAATCCCTTTCCTCACCTCATCCAACTTAAGTAGGACTTAACTTATCCAATGGTGCAACAAACATGTCCACGGGCATTTAAAAACCAACACGCAGCCTTGGAAACTTTATGTTGTAGGTATTGCGAAATAATTTTGTAACACAGTAAAAAAACCTATAGGTGCTATAAAATGATTCCGTAGCGCCCCCAAAAACTGTCTTTTTGAATTCTTGGAAGGTGAAACGACTCACCCTTGTTCCCAATTGATTCTCCACGACCTTGAGTCACTCCTGAACACTATATGTGGTTTCATACACCTTTCCTCATTAGATTTGCAAGACCATAACACATTTTCCAATCCAAAGCAGTCACAAGAAGGATTTTGACAACCCTCAAATAGGGTACTTTGTTCTCTGTGACAATGCTTTACACACTATAAATGTCACACAATCTTTACTCCTGAACATAAAGAACATTCATCCATGGGGTTTTGAAGCAAGACACAAAAGAGACATGAACAACCATGCAATGATTGGACCACAATATTCAAACTTCTAATGTAAATCGACTCTCTAGCTCTTAATCAAAGTTTATGTTGATTTATGACAAAAAAACATTAAACCAACTCTTGTTCAAAAGATTCATAGGGACGTAGGGTTAAACATAGTGATCTCAATCAGGGTTTACGCTGATTTCAACACTCAAAATCAACTTCCATTTTACAGGCCTAGCAATCAACCTTTAATTAAAATCATGAAGGTATTCAAGCTCCTTTCTTTCATGAATTTCATGTCTCTCAGACATCACAATCCTCATGAATTCAACCATTCATATTCCATACCAAAAACAACAAGAATCACACCTAGATTTCTAACTCGCTTAATTGGTCATTTACATTTAACCCAAAGACAAACAACTTCATTAATAACACACATACAAAGAAGGTAAACAAGCATAGAGGCACATCTAAGCATATTGTTCATTAATCAAATTCACATATACATTAAACTAGCCAAATATACAATGTGGGCATGTGCAACCCATACCTCTCGACCTCTACCTCTTCTCCTTGTGCTGGAGCTTCTCTTCTCTTCTCTTCTTCTTTTGAGTTCATTGCACCCACACCTTTCTTCTCAAACACTCTTTTTAAAAAAAAGAAAACTAACATGGGACAATCGAGAGTCACATGATGAATCGTTTCCCCTTCTCCAAAAAATAAGGGAAACTGAAACTACATTTACATCAGGAATAATTCCTCCCATTTATTCTAAAACAAAATTCACTTCCTAATGTAAATATTTACAATTTCCTACCAAACACTTAAAATTTCTCCCAACATCATCATGTGACCATTCCATCACATTGGCAAGCTTTTGGTCCAGTATTCATCGAATTTTGTGCTCCATCGATGCACCTGCATCGATTGCAAATAGAAAGAGGAAGGAAGATTTTGATAGTTATCTCCCTATACCTCCATAGAATGTGTCTGCTCTTCTTCTCCCCTTCATATTTTTCTTCAAATTAGTGGTAGGAAATTAATTATATTACATATATGCACATTCATAGTTGATTACTAATATCCATGATAATATGAAGCTTAATATCTTGACTATAAAATCTCAAAAATCATACCATATGCATAGCAATTCTAAGACATGTGATACTAAGTACATACAAAATACACAATATGATAATGAGGAAAATTTTGTTTTTTCACTTAAACCTTGAAAATTAATGTGAAGACTTATCCATTAAAACTAAAATTTGAGTTTGAATCTTTTAAGAGTACAAATCGCCACTAAATATTGAAGGCAACCACAAGTCACCCCTGAGACTAAAGACCCAAACAAGTAAGCCATACTAGGTTTCCTAGGAGAAATTACCAACATATTTGAAGATTGAGTTTCAAGCTATGTTGAAAATCCAAACATAGATCAAAGTCAAGAGAGGGAGTTGGAGCAAAAAGAAAGATAAGATCATAACCTTTTCTCCAATATTGATGAGATAAAAGTGCCCCTAAATGTTATGAAAGAAATTCAAAAATCCAAATTACCAAAGTTCATAGGCGAAGTAAGTAATGAGGTAATGTTACAGTAGAACAACAACCCCACATTTTGTAATTAATCATAATAAAAATGGAAACCTTTAAGCTTTTATTTTTTTAGATTTCCTACTTTTATTTGAAATCTCACCCTTTAAAAAGCCTTTTTATTTTTCTTATTAATGTATAGACGTCACTTTTTGAATAAATAATCATCGTGGCCGTGAATTTGTTAAAAAACCTTTTAAATAAATTATAGACTGAACACTAAAACCACCACACCCAATGTTTTGTATAGATTATACAACCTTTGTATTTAAATAAAGCTTAGTTTATTTTTAACGTGCCTTTCGGGTCCCACTTCCACGTCATCTCGGAACATCGCTACTCAGATATTTCTTAAAGCCACTCAACTCATAACTTCTAAGAGCCTTAACTTCTCGGAAAGATGATATATTGGAATTTTCTTAAAAACATCAAGCTTTGAATTTGTTCCAAATTTCTTCTTTAGAGATGACGTTGGAAGCCATGTCATATCACACATCAACCTACGCTCCAATCCACATGACATTTGTCTATCCCATGTGTTTCTGGAAGCCATGTCATATCACACATCAACCTACGCTCCAATCCATGCATGACACTTGTCTACCCCATGTGCTTCCTTCTCCACTTGGCTATCGTTGAAAGACTCGCCTTTGAATTTAAAGTTATGTCTTATCATTTTAAAGTTCAATTGCTCTACACATATTCAGATATCAAAGTGACAGTTACATGCATTATTACAAATTATTGTTTGTGGACGCGTTTCGAACCAACTAGTGTGGTTCATCGTAGGACGATGAACCACACTGGTTGGTTCGAAACGTGTCGACAAATGATTATCTATGTGATTTCGCCGAAAATCCTCTAAACAATGTTATGGATCACAGAAGTCTAAATTCACAAATTATTGTTTCAAATTTTCATTACTGAATTGCATTTGCGTTTTCTCATTCTTTCTTTTTGCATTTTATAGCTACTTCGCCCTCCGAACTCCTTCAAGCTTCCTGATAAGGGCAATTATAAGAAGAAACAACCAGTTTAGAAAACTGTTGGACCAGTCATGGAGCATATAGATGACAACATTTCAAAGACTTTTTTGTTTTCTGACAATGTTATAACAAAGGATGCCGACATGTCTTCCTGGGATGCCATTTACAAACATTTGAATAAGTTTTAGTAGATGTCGAGCCAGAAGAAACAGGTGCTACAATTGCGACAAAAGTTCAGGGTGGCACAAGAAGTCAAGAACTCACAATTGTGGATGTTGCAAGATCAGGGTGCAAGACCAAGAATTCTTCCCTACACTGATATGATAGGGTGGGAAATTGACCATATCGACACTTTCAAGTGGAAAATAATCACCCCAAAAGGTGTAGTCGTGGGTTCCTTTTAGCCTTCTGATATTCAGGGCATGTATAATCTACCCATGCCCAAATATAAATTTGCTCAAGATTTCGTGAAAGTTTTCGTCTAAGAAGAATGCATAGAGGTTAAAGAAACCCTTCTTGACCTAATTAAAAATTGGAGAAGAGACCTTAATAAACATAAAGAAGAGTCTTCCCATGAATACCCCATTGATTCTTTATGTTCCCCTTTCTGTTATGTGGCCTCAATGCTGTGCAGAATCTATGGCGAAAAAAATGTTTCACATTTTCCATTGGATTCAATTCCCCTTAATCAGAAATATGTTGAAGGTTTTGTTTTTAACTGAGCGGAGATCTTATCTAATAGCATTTCCCTAAAGGTTGTCAAATTTAAAAAAGAAAGGTCTCTTACTCATAATCCCCCTTTCCATATGTTTTCTTATGTCATGGATGCCATTTGTTTCTCTTCCTCATTTCCAACCATGGGCTGGAAGGGGAAGGCTTGTTGAACCACTATCTATCCACATCTATCATAGCAAACTATGGGAGGAAAATTACTTTTGACCATTTCTATCAGATTTGTCATTTTGTTACTATCCCTATTCATCTCATTTTGTTACTATCCCCATTCATTAGTCCCTTTTCAACACAATACCCCCAAGAATGTTGTAGCATGCTATGGAGTGTTTACCGAAAATTGGGGATTGGTATACAAAAGAGAATTTTAACTATATCATATTTTTTGGTTGTCTTGGTCCACCACATGCTCTGCCTCTCTATATACCCAATAGGATTCTTTGCAGGGAGGTGGTTTATCAAATAGTATGTACATGGATTACTTTGGAATTAAAGAATGCATCTAAAAGGGCATGGCCTGCATTCCCAATTCAATTTGGTATATATTCTCTCAAAAGTTTATAGCACTCAAAAGGAATTGTTCCTTTTTATGCCTTAAAGTTGGCTACGATTCCTTTGAAGTTGCATGACCCTCATAAAATTGTGAGAATTTAACTGTTGATGTTGGCTTTAGAAAATATGTGGAAGAAGCATTTATTTAAAGGAGAAAAATCATATCAAGAGGTATGCAGAAATGCCAAAGAGTTATCACCTGAATAATATTAATCCTTATTAGTATTTTGAGATTCGAGAAGGACTACACTACCATCAATCCTACAACAATATATAAGTGAAGCAATTGTAGTTAAAGCTCCAGGTTCTACAGTTCAGGGGCATTTCTGCTCAAGGAACTTCATCCTCAACAAAGACTCTTGTACAAAAGAAATCGACTATTCAACCTACTATTCAGACAACTCCTTTTCCAACATAAGTGCAATCATTGCCTTTGCCCAAAAATCCTGTTGTAGTAGTAAGAAACAAAATTCGGTTGATCCTCTCAAAGAGATAATCTTTGAGAAGACAAAGGGAACTAATATTTTGCACGATTAGAAATTTTATGAAAAGATAATTTCACAACTCCCTAAACAGATGGACAAAGAATCAACTGGAACTACAATTCCTGATAAGAATACTGGAAATCAACAAAATTAGTCATCACCCAAAGTTACTTCAGGCACCAGTCTTTTAGATCCCGGTGTAATTGGCAAAACACCTATCACTATATTTCCTGCTACTAAACATACTTCAGAGCAAAGTACTGTGTCTCAATTTGAGATACAAGAAATGCCTCCTATAGAAATCTTATATATCCCTTAGCAATAGGTTGTATTAAAAAGGAGAAGGAAGAAAAGGAAGGCTACTAAAACACAATTTAAATATAAAGAATTGACTCATTGTACAAGCGCCTTTGCTTTTGCTAGCATAGATAAGGTGGCAAAGGTTAGGCAATTTATCAAGCAGAAAAATGAAAAGATTCACCACCTGGAACAAGAATATATACAAATTAAAGCTTAGATGAATACTGAGGGTACTTTAATTAAAGGCCAACTTGAATCTGAGAGCAAGCGAAAGGATGAAATACAAGAAAATATCAGTTTGGCTGAAGCAAATTTGATAGATCTCGCCAAGTTCAAACACAAAGCTCATACCATGAATCAACAATTACAACATGAACAATATTAGTTATGTGATAATGTGATAATCTGAGCATAGGGCAAGGTCATGAGAAAAAGATTGATTTCTTTTCAATAATTTTATTGATATGGAAGAGCAATACACTAAAGCGAAGCAAAAGCTAAATGAGCTTTTGCAATGACAAGATGATCATAAAATGTTTTCACCAAACTTGCCGAAAATCAATGAAATTCAGAAATCTATGAATCTCCATGTTTGGAAAACCGACATACGCTTAGCCAAGAATATTGTTAAGCATGCAAAAAGACTTTCTGATTCTGTTCTTCAGTCTATTTCTTTATCTCTTAAAGAAACAAAATTAATGACAGAAGATGATGAAGAAACTATCTTGGAGGCAAAAATATTGAAGTTTAAGGTTTAAAGTGATAGAATAGAAACTTGGGAAAGAATTGGAGAGTTATCTATGGTCAACTTTGAGTTGATTTGGGAGTTCCTCATTAAGCCTCATAGCCACCTTAAAGTAACTAAGGTCATCAACGAGCATATCACTCAGATGTTACCAGTATTAGAGGCTCAATTGTACAACTATCAATTAAATGTTTAACCTCAATCTCCTCATGAGCTTACCCATCTTCTAGAAATTTACCAACAATGGCAATCTTATAGTCAATATTCATCAATAGTTACTCTAATCAATTAATTCATTGCATCAATTGGGCATGCTTCTATAAAGATGGAAATCAATTGCAAGATTCATTTGCAACAAATGTTGCTAGGGATTAGGATTACACATCAGGGTCGTCGTTGTAACAAGCTCCCCGATTTTGTCTTTTTATTAGGAAAAAAATCAAGAAGAGTAAGTGACTTCTATGTAGTTGTAAAAAACTATTTAAGTAGATGCTTAGCTTTGTGTAAAGAGTTCTGATTTTTTAAAGAAAAAGACCTAGTTACACCACTGTGTTGTTTGTTTTTAACCGAAAGCATTGAACCATTTTGATTCTATGTCTCAACAAAATTCAACAAAATTGGTACTATTATTGATTTTGTGTTGCTTTTATCTTTGATTGGAATCATTTCAATTATTTATGTTTATATCAAAAAGATTTAATAATACATTATTGTCTTGTTTTATCTTTCTTTTATATGCATAATGAATTATAGTTATATGCGAATTTTGTTTGTTATGATTTAATTAATTATTTAATTCAATCATTCATCATATACATATGATTTAATTAATATTTAACAAGAAGATCCACATTTATGGTTATTTAGTTTCTTTCTGATTTCACATATATAAAAGTCACTTGAGATATCTATTAGACGATAGTTTAGTTATAGTTTACTCATCTTATTTCATTTCCTATGCATAGAATCATTATCTAACTTTCTATAGTTCTTGTTTAGTTACTATATTTTTATATATAAAAGTCACTTGAGATATCTATTAGACGATAGTTTAGTTATAGTTTACTCATCTTATTTCATTTCCTATGCATAGAATCATTATCTAACTTTCTATAGTTCTTGTTTAGTTACTATATTTTTAAGACTCCATTCCATTCTCTGGAGCATCTTCCATAAAGATAATTGGGTTGATTTCAAAGCTAGTAAAACCATCACCTCAAACAGAAAAAATTATAGTTGGGGCTCTGACCGGGTGGTTTCCCTAATGTTGATGAGGTCATTTCAGACCATCAACAAGTATCATAAACTTGGGTGGTATGAGTTAAGAGTGCACTTAATTTAAAGACATACTTTATTGTAGAAAAATCACGAATAACAATGTCTCCTTAAATTCGAAGCTCTATTATGATGGGTGCATGGGGAGAATAAGTTGCAAGTCACCCCTTTGCAATTTCGCAGTGATATGTTTGAGCAAACCTTTAAGACTTGGTACCTATCAAACGAAACAAACAATAATATGTATGTGCATTTCATGTACTTAAATATCATGATAGATGTATAGAAGCTTATAAAACATAATTCATTGTATTAGTTCATCACGTGGACAATATCATATACGATAAATAACAAGATGAAATAATTTTTCATGGGATTGATTCTTTAGTTTGAGCCAAAGTTTATATGTGGAAACCCACCACCATGGTAACAACAACATTTCTAGCTAGGTAGCCCCAAAAAATGATTGATAATGAAAGGTCAATCCAAGATTTTTGAGCACTAAACCTCTAGAGATAGATTCAACAAACTTGGAGGCACAAATATGGATTTTGTGGAAGATACAGGAAGGAAAAAAAATCTATAAAAGACTTAATTAAAATTGACGTCAAGATGAATTCCTTGAAAATAAGAGTACATAATGTCTTAAAGAGAGAGTATATAATGCTCCATATTTTAAATTAACCCATATTTAATAAAAAAATAAATTTAAAATTCGTCTTAAAATAATAAGAATAATATAATTAAATAATAAACAATAAATAACTAATAATATAATGGTCATGATAAAATAGCTAATTTATTATAAAGAAAGAAAAATGTAAAAATAAAAAGAAATTAAAAAAACAAAATTTAGAGAAAAACCAAAGAATATGTAGCAAATCGGTGGAAAAGTGTACAACTAAATAACTAGCATGTCCACACATCATCCAAAGACACACACATAATGCAAAAGCAACTTAATGTTGTTGAAATCAAGTAAAGTGTTTTTTCATAATTCGGCCCCACTCGAAATGCATTTTCCATAGAGAAAACACAACACCTTGGCTATAATAATTCAATAAATAAATAAATAAATTGTAAAATAATTATTTCCAATAAATTATAATATATATATATTAAATAAAACTATATAATTATATATTAATATTATAAATATAAATAAAATAAAATAAAAATATCAATATTTTTCAAATTTCTTATATAGATACTTGTATTTAAGAGGCGAATATCTCCTGTTAATTTGGAGCGAGATTCGAGTCCATTGACTTGCATTGCATTGGGAGTTTTGGGCTTAGCATTGGTTGTCATGCAACTTTGTGAGGAAGCAGCTATCTTCTTGCATTTTTACAATAAAATTGACCAAAGTAATTTGGGACATTGGGGGACTTGGGATTATGAAGGTGATTATGAGTTTTTTTGAGATTGTTTATAAGTAAATATGGAACTTGTTTATATATCAGATTCCTTGTTAAAGGCATTATAGTATAGTTGTATTATTGTTTCGATATATTTTTTGGTTCATTTTTGTTCATGAGATTGGTTCATTTTTTGTTGTTGTTTAAATCCGATTTTGAAGTGCAAATTCTTTTTTCTTTTTTCAAAGATGGGAAATTTATCATAACGCAGTTGTCAAACTAGTAGCGATGACAACTATCTTTGGTTGCTAACCGCGAATGCAAGTTGACTCATCACCGTTATTCAAGGAAAACCAGGCCACTTGAAATAATCCGCTGGTGGTCCATAAGGGGGCAGGGTTTCACTCCTATGAGATGCATCTGGGTCTTAAGCCGTTAACCTGTTTCCTTACATCCGAGGAAAACGACCTCTTAGCCAAACGAAAACAATTTTAAGGCATACTCACCCTCCCTTCTTATCTCTTCTATCCTAGAAATATCATATAAGTATGTGTGCATATTTCATTGGAAGGTAATTTCTTATGTATAGTACTCCTAATTCTAGTGGCCGCTGGCTTGGTTTCAACTTTCATCCAAATCAATCAATCATGGGACAAGAATGGAACTGAAGAATTGTGATTGGTCATTTAAACAACTAGGCAATGTTCATTTACTTTTTGGAATAACATCTAAAAGACTAAATGCACACTACAAATTGGTGACATGATTCATGAAGGTCATGAGAGTCCACAATCTAATAGTTTTAGATCTAAGGCTTTTGTGATCCATAATGTAGATATAAGTCTTCTAGATTAATCACATAACTAGGATTTGATTAACATTTCAAACCAACTAATGATAATAAAAACCATATAAAATTGGATTAATAAATACATAAAAAGAATCGAACAATTCAACTATCACCCATTGCAAAATATCACCCATTACATTTGCAATTGCAATTATTAATTGTTTGGCCATGTGATTATGTGTATTCAAGTATTATTGCAATTTGCAGTTTCTCAGTGAATTACTATGTTTACTATCAAATTGATTAACATGTGGGGTTAAGATTTTCTATTTTATTTGACTATGGGTAAATCTTTCTTTGACAAATGGTCAATTTTTTTAGTAATGGGTTTAGGGTTTTATTACGTTAAATTAGCTAGAATTTAGTTTTTGCTAGAGTTTAATTTGAGAAGGCCAAGATTAAATTCTAGCTAATTTAACGTTGACTAATAGGGCAAGAGCCAAATCAAACTAATTTAATTTTGACCAATATAGTATGAGCCAATCCACCGAAAAGGAAGTATATATTTAATCGATGACCATAATCCTCAGATTGTGTATTACATCCAAAATTATATGTACCAACTTTAAATCCCTCGAATTGTTGTTGGATCAGTTCATACAAAGATTAATAAGTTTTGTTCTAGTCTAGCAAAAGATGTGAAATGTGGTATGAAATAAAAATAAAGTTCATAACAAAATAAAAGTTTTGCGAGAATAAAGACCATCAATGGAGATGTATATATAGTATGAATATATTTATTTAGCTGGGGTAAATAACTTACTTTTATTAAATTTGTGTTTAAAACTCACAAGAATAATTAATTTAGCTCTAGTAATAATTAGTAAAAAAAAATCATTGTGAATTTTATTTTAAAAATATATATATTTTTTTTTTCTATTTATTATGATGCAAAATCGAGGACATTGTTGCATGCAGTTTTGTTACATACTTATTAAATTTATACATCATTTTTTAGTTTTTATTTTTACGTATATAATTTATTTCTTTAATTTATATTTATATTTATATTTACTTAACATATTATTCTTATTTATCAAATATTATATTATTTTTAAGACTTGCATCTTCTTTAAGTGCAATGAAGTTGGATATATATAACAACATATTATCAAAATATACAACATAACATATCAGCGTTTGTAATCGAATCAATCGAGCATTTGTAATCGAATCAATCAATGCTTATCGAACCACTCATCATAATAGAAACTAACTAACTGAAGCAATTAATGTTTATAATAGCAAGTTAAAGCTATTCATCAAGTTCTCAACATAGAAATTGTTGTAATCACACTTTAATTTATAAATATTATAGGTAGACATAGCCAACTTAGGGAGAACGGGGAGAGGTCATAACTTCTTCAGTTCTTAATTAAATTAGTTGCAAATAGAGTTAATTCTAGCAGTTTTGACTATTCTGAACTCATTGAGACAGGTTTTAGAGGTATTTGAGCATTGTAAACACACTTTTGTTGTACTTTTGATCATAATAGAGAGGCCCAAGCATTGGAAGCTAGACCAAGGAGACGTAGCCTAGGAGGGGTGAACTCCTCATCAAATCTCTATGTTTTTTGTGTTGTATTTTGATGTTCTTTGTTGTTATTTTTCTGTTGTTCAACATATGTTTTATGTTAAATTGTTTATAACATTTACATAAGAAACTCTCATGGGAGTCAATTAATTAAGGAAAAATGGTGAATCTTTAAGCACTTGATAAGCAAATGATAAACATCTTGGGTTTTATTCTGAATGGGGAATTATTCCAACATTACTAATCTACTCCATTCAGATCAAGTTGGTATCAGAGCACTGGTTTTTGCTTACTAGATTTGCTTGTGCAAAGAAGGAGTATTTTTTGCTAGTTTTGTGTCATGCTAACAAGGTTAAAACTCAAAAGAGGAGAAGGGAAGATGGTTGAAATCCATGTACTTGACTCAAGTGGAAGAAGAGAAAGGTTGCCAAATTCTTCTACACCAGTACATCCTCAAGTTGGAGAAGTTGCAGTTGAGTCTTTAGAGACCATGTCTCATGAAGGAGAACCTACCATGACCGAAGATGAAAGAGCATTCAGAAAGGCTTTCTTTGATATGACAGATATGGTGAAGGTCCTCTATGAAGAGAGGAATAACAAGTTGCATGGAGAAATTTCCAAACCTCCCAATGGAGGAGGTTCTTCAGGAGAAGGTAATGGAAAAGGAGTTAATGGGAATGGAGACAAACCTCCACCCTCTCCACTATCTTCTTCTTCACAAGCATCTTCACACTCTTCCACTAATACGACCCTTACTCATACTCATTATCATTCTTCAAAAGGAACTAGTAAATCACCTTTTTCTAAAACTTGATGTTAAATTCGAGTTGCCCATGTATAATGGTGAAGTGAATGCAGAGAAGCTTGATAATTGGATTTGTCAGTTGGAGGTCTATTACAGGATTCAAAACCTTCAAGAGGATGATATCAAAATTCAGTTGGATTCATCGAGAATGGAGGGTGAAACACTCATTTGGTGGGAAGAAAGGACTCAAGACGAGATCAAAAAACGTGGTAAGATCTCTATTACTTGGTCTAATTTTATTGCTGCTATAAAAAGACAATTCTACCCTTTAGCTCATATGCAAAAAGCTATCATGAATTGGCAAAATTTTAGACAGTTAAAAGGTCAAAATGTGCAAGAGTATACTCAGGAGTTTAGGAGAAGAGCTCTTATGCTAGGAGTAGACTTGCAGTCATAAGATACTTTGCTGAAATACATAGGAGGTTTGCATAGTTATCTTCGACACACCATTTTTATGTTTAATCCCATGAATCTTGATGAGCTCTATGTTCAAGCTACACACCTCGAAGCAAGAGGGAAAAATGTACAAGAAGAAGGTAAGAAGAAGCCATTCCAGAGTGGTGAAAAAGGAAATAAATCTAAAGGAAAGCAGAAGAAAAATGCTTCTGTTAAGAAAGAAGGGGAGAAAACCATGTGCAAGAATTGTTCCAAAGAGGGCCACGATGAAGTGCATTGCTAGAAGCTTTTGATCCAAGTGGATGTTGGTGGCCACCCACCTATCCCACTTGGACCCCCACAACTGTTTCTTTCAGTTTTTCAATTTCCTTAATTGTAGCACAATTTACTATTTTTAGCAGTTTTTTCGGGCCTTGAACTTCCGGAGCCGTTTTGAGGCCCTAAACAAAGTTTCTTGGGAAAACCAAGAGAAACATGGGTCTATGACCCATGTTGCTCTTCCCAAAGTTGTAGTTCTCGGATAGATGTTTCTAACGAGATATTGTGCGTGTTAAACATAGATTGTATGCCAAAGTTACGACCACGAAAAGTTGATGTACCAATTTACCCAAACAGGGCCCACCGTTTGGTGTTTCATCTTCTAGGGTTAGGTTTTTGGACTTTTAGGGTTTTACATTGTTTCTCAATGATAAATAGGCCTTCTAGCCTCATCGTCACACAGTTCAGAGGCATGTAGCCGCCACATCTCTTCTCAGAGATAAGCTACCATCACCCTAACTAGTTTATTTCCATTTCTGTTTGTAAGCATATTTCAGTATTTTACAGTAATGAAATGAAGTATTATTTCTGCTACATCTCTGTATGTATGATTATATCTGTAAGTTGTTACGTTCTTGTATAAATCTGGATCAGTGGTATCAGAGCAATTTTCTCTTTCTCTGTCTTTCTTTGCATGTCCCCAATGAGGTTGGGATATAAGGAGTTAGGGCTTGAACTGGTCGAACACTTGCAAGACCAGCCTTGCAAATCCTGACCACCTCCCATGGCGGATGAAAAGAAATATGAGGGGGCAGGATATCCTATCAAAATCTTGCTCGAAGAAGCCCTTGAGCGACAAAGGAACGCGATGATGGACAACTTTTCCCAGATCCTTCAGCGGCTACCTAGGGTGATGCATTGGCTTCCAACAACTACTCTGGAAATGCCACACCCTTTAAGGTACAAGTTAATTTTGAAATCCCCATATTTGAGGGTCAGATAGATGTAGATGTCATAGATAAATGGTTAAATATGCTAGAAGGGTATTTTCTTATTCATGATTTTTCGAATCGGGAAAAAATTATTTTCGCTCTTCTCAAAGCAGCCCCCCATGTCATGGACTAGTGGGAAACCTATTGCGAGCAGAAGGATGAAAGCACAAGCTCACTATTTTCAGCCGCACCCACTTGGAATTCATTCCGGGATGCCATTAAGGAGCAGTATTACCTTGTCAAAAACTATGAGGACAAATACATAAAGTGGACCATGCTGCGGCAAGGAAGGGACCAAGATGTGCTGGAGTTCACAAACATTTTTCATACCCTTCGCACATAGTTGGGTATCAAGGATTCTGAACTACATTTAGTACTCAAATACCGCGCTGCCTACATAAGTACATCGAGGAAGAGATGGAGTTCCTGAACATCTCCTTGCTCGGCACGACATACCGATATGTTGTCAAAATCAAGCAAAAGTTTAAATAGAAGAAGCAAGACTTTGGATCTGCAAATCCGAAGACCAAAGGACAAAGCCAAGGCGGGGTGACCCAAGACAACCCATCGAAGCCGCAAGAAAAGAATAACACCACAAAGTTGAAGAAGGACATAGGAAAGTGGTGTGAGTTCCACAAGAGCCCCACTCACAACACAAGTGAGTGTCGGACCAAGCAGTCACTGGTGGCCAAGTTGAAGGCCTCAGAATCAGATGCATGTTCTGACCCTGAGTCAGAACCCAACAAGGGGAATGGCAAAGAGAAGCAGATCATTTACGCAGAGCCCAGCACCACTATAGCCATCACCAAGATCCAGAAGAATGAGCCCGAAGATCCAGAAGAGGGGGAGCGTCTTTTACACTCACAGATGTGGGTGAAGGGTTTGCCGTTGCAATTCATTATCAACAGTGGCAACCAAATGAACCTCATTTCAGCAGAGGTCGTGAAGCGGTTGGGCCTACCGACTACACCACACCCACAACCGTACAATATTGGGTGGCTTCACCAAGGAAAAGATCTCCGAGTTCACCAACAGTGTCGCCTTCCCTACAACATCAAACCTTTCACAGACGAGGTATTGTGTGATGTTGCACCTCTGGATGTTTGTGATGTACTATTAGGCCAACCATACTTGTGGAGGCGACATGTTGTGTATGATTCAAGGCCCCGCGTTGTCATTATTTCTTTGGGTAATTCATTAAACAGGATACCGGAGGTAGCCCCACCTACCGCCACGTCTTTGATCTCTGCTAAGAAATGCAGCAAGATCGTCTCCCAGACTAGGAAAATCGTTTTCTGTCTGGTTCACTCCCAAAGTAAGGGGAAGATCATAGCCACATTCATGAGCCCCGCGAAGGGTTCGTCCACGCAACAACAACAACAGATGGATATGGTCATGAAAGCAGATAGGAACAACTTCTCCTCACCCACAAGGGTACCACACAAGTTTCAAGTGGGCGACAAAGTCTAGCTGCATCTGTAGAAAGAATGCCTTACAAGGGCCTATCAAAAGCTTAGACCACTCTGACATGGTCCTTACAACATTACCAAGGATGTGGGAAACAATGCTTTGGAGAAAAGCATTCCTCCATTCCTTCGCTTGCACCGAGTGTTCAATGTGGACCGCTCTCGACCATGCTTCCCATTATTACTGGACACATCAGAGGTTGCAGAACAGCTCACCAGGGACCCAACTCAACAAAAGATTCCTCAACTCAGGGAGGAACTCAACACAATGGGGACCATTGCTTCCTAAGGGGGGAGGAATGATCTAGGTGGATATTGGTGGCCACCCATCTATCCTACTTGGACCCCCAAAGTTGTCTCTTTCAGTTTTTCTGTTTCCTTAATTGTAGCACAATTTACTCTTTTTAGCAGTTTTTTTGGGTCTTGAACTTCTGGAGCCGTTTTGAGGCCCTAAACGACATTTTTTGGGAAAACCAGGAGCAACATTCCAAAGACACCCATGTTTCTCTTCCCAAAGTTATAGTTCTTGGATAGATATTTCTAACGAGATATTGTGCATGTCAAACATAGATCGTATGCCAAGGTTACAACCCCCGGAAGTTGATGTACCAATTTACCCAAACAGGGCCCACAATTTGGCGTTTCATCTTCTAGGGTTAGGGTTTTGGACGTTTAGGGTTTTCCATTGTTTCTCAACAATAAATAGGCATTTGAGCCTCATTATCACACAGTTCAGAGGCATGTAACCACCACATCTCTTCTCAGAGATAAGTTACCATTGCCCTAGCTAGTTTATTTCCATTTCTGTTTGCAAGTATATTTCAGTATTTTACAGTAATGAAATGAAGTATTATTTCTGCTACATCTCTGTATGTATGATTATATCTGTAAGTTGTTGCATTCTTGTATAAATCTAGATCAGCTTCATCCTGAATTAAGACCAAAGAAATTTAACAATAGAGGGAAACCGAAGACAAACGCTGATGTACAACAAGACTTGGGTTCCGACTTAGGTGATGAAATAAAGATTGCAACCACAATCACTAAAGGAAAATTCGTGGCAAAAACAAGCAAAGAGGAAGCTGCGGCAAGCACCAACGCAACAAATAAATCCAACAACGCTTCAAATTAAGAAAACAAAATTGAGTTGTTCCATATCAGAGTTATTACCAAACACACCAAGATTGATACACTGTTTGACAATGGATCCCAGGCAAATTTAATTTCTACAGACTTGGTCAAGAAATTGAATCTGGAAATTGTGCGTCATCATAAACCTTATATGTTGGGTTTAATAACCAAGGATGCAAATCTCCAGGTCACAAGGAAATGCATTTTCAAGTTTTCTATTACTGCCAATTTTGTTGATGAAGTCGAATTAGATGTAGTGCAACTGGATATTTATGGAATTGTGTTGGGAAGCCCGTATCTGTATGACCGGAAGCCGTTTTCCATAGATTTGAGAACATATATCATTTGTTCAAATATGGATTGGAGTTTATTGTGAGAGACCATCATAGAAAGATTAATCTGTTTTTAGTGAGCGCAGGGAAAATGAAGTGACTAGCCAATTCCAACAAGAATCTTTTGCTCCTTATGATCAAGCAGAAGAATGACACGGAGCATGAATCCTTTGTAGACTGTGACATGAAGATGAAATCCGAATTGGTTGATGTGGTCAATCAATATGGAGATGTGTTTCAAGAACCAAAGGGATTGCCACCAAAAATGGGAATTCAACACGAAATTCAGCTACAACAAGACTGTCCACTCCCAAATATCGGTATGTATCGAACGTCAATTCTGGAAAGTTTAGAAATTAAGAAACAAGTATGGGAATTATTAGATAAAGGTGTAATTTGTCCCTCTACTTCGCCATGTGGTTCACCAATTGTTTTGGTACCCAAGAAAGATGGAACATGGCACATGTGTGTAGATTATCGAGCTTTGAATAAAATTACCATAAATAATCGGTACCCACTGCCCAAAATAGATGATTTGCTAGATTAGTTGAAGAATGCAAAATATTTCACTAAATTAGACTTGAGAAGTGGATATCATCAAGTTAGAATAATTGAGGAGGATACTTGGAAGACTGCTTTTAAAACCAAATAGGGATTGGTTGAGTGGCTGGTTATGCCTTTCGGTCTTTGCAACGCTCCAACTACATTCATGAGAGCTATGAATGATGTTTTAAGATCATTTCTTGATGAATTTGTAATTGTCTATTTAGATGATACTTTAATATTCAACAAATCACGAGAAGAGCATGTCAATCATGTGAGGAAAGTGTCAGATGTCTTGAAAAAAGAACGATTATTTGTGAAGATGTCTAAATGTGAATTCAAGAAAATCTCCTTAGTGTATTTGGGCTAGATAGTTGGAGGAGGTGAGCTGAAGATTGACCCCTATAAAGTTTTAGTCATTGTGAATTGGCCAATACCCAAATTAGTCACACAAGTAAGGAGTTTTCTGGGAGCAACGCAGTACTGGAGGAAGTTCATTGCCAATTTCTCTTCCATAGCAGCTCCACTACATGCTTTGACCAACGTGAATGTTATCTTCCAGATGGAAGGCAAACAAAAAAAAACATTTGATGCTTTAAAACAAAAGATCAGTTCAACCCCGTTTTAGCATTGCCGGATTTGAAACAACCATTTGAAATACAAACAAATGCAAGTGACTACGCCATGGGTGCAGTTCTTTTACAACATGGTAAGCCCATTTCATTTCATTCTAAGATTTTTAATGGCACTGCTATTAACTATCCTACATATGATAAAGAGCTTTAAGCATTGGTGCAAAGTGTGAAGAAATGGAAGCATTATTTAATGGGAAAAGAAACCATTATTCGCACCGATCATCAACCTTTGCGATATCCACAACCTCAAACAAAATTGCAGCAATCAAGGCACTTTCTTTGGATGGGATTCTTATAGCAATTCCACTTGGTAATCAGGTATAAGAAAGGTATTTATAATAGATTTGTTGGTATGCTTTCTAGAACAATTTTTAATGTAGCCATTTTACTCAAGAATCATTCTGTTTTTCTTGAAAGTTATGTTGAACAATACGCACATGATGTTGAATTTCAAGAGGTATATTCAAACTTGAGTCAAGGCCACCAAGTTGAGGAATTAGATTACCATGTACATGTTAATTTGTTTTATCATTTGGGAAAACTTTGTGTTCCACAAGGAGAGAGAGTAAATGTCACAAGGGAAGCACGCACTTCTCTTATTGCGGGACATTTTGGTGTAAGTAAAGCAATGGAAAATCTTCAAAGGTATTTTTATTGGCCTCGTATGCTTGAAAGTGTGTCACATTTTATCAAAGGTTGTTCATTGTGTGCAGTCAGTAAGCCTAGTAATAGGAAACTAGGATTGTACACACCACTTCCAGTGCCTTCACGTCCATGGGAGAGTGTTTCTATGGATTTTGTAGGAGATCTTCCTTTATCAAGAAAAGGTCATGATTATTTGTACATAGTTGTGGATAGGTTCAACAAGATGTGCATATTAATACCTTGTAAAAACAAATACAATTGAACAAACAACTCAACTTTTCTTTCAAAATGTATGGGTTCACTTTGGATTACCTACTATTGTAAGTGATCGTGATTCCTAATTTGTTGGGAATTTTTGGTCAAATTTATGGAACTTGATGGACACCAAGTTGAAGAAAAGTACAGCCTTCCATCTGAAAACAAATGGTCAAAATGAAGTGGTTAACAGAACAATTATTTATTTACTAAGAGGATATTTCAGCAAACATTCTAAGTTGTGGGATGAATGGTGGCATTATATTCAACATGCTTACAACCGAGCAAAACACTCTTCTAATCTAACTTCTCCTTTTGAGGCATATCTTGGTTATTTTCCTAAATTGCCTTTCGATTTCATCTTTGAGAAAGATGTAGCTGTAGATGGAAATAGTGACATAGACAGAGAAAATAAATTCATTGAGAAAATTCAATTGATTCACCAAACAATTCAAGGACAACTAGAAAAGAGTCAAGGCAAGGCATGATAAGCATTGCGTGGATCATCAATTTCAAGTAGGTGATGAAGTTTGGCTTTACGTTAGCAAGGAAAGGCTTCAAGGTGAAGTTAAAAAGATGAAACCAATCTGTTATGGTCCATTTAAAATTCTAGAAAAGATTGGTAATAATTATTTCAAGCTTGATTTGCCTTCATATATGCAAATTGATTCCGTTGTTAATGTTGAAAATTTGAGATTGTATGAGCCAACTTTGAATGAAGATTAAGGAGAAAGTGTATATATTCCATCAATTGAAGATTTTTCTCCAGAATTTCTTGATGAGCTTCAACAAGACACCATACTTAGCAGAAGAACGAGGTCATCAAAAAGGGGAAATGTTGATTATCTTCGAGTGGGTCTCAAAGGTGAATATCCATCAAAGGCCAAATGGATTGAAGAGGGGAAGGTGAGGGAACATTACCCTCATTTGTTCAATAACTGAATATAATATTTTGGGGTCCAAAAGGCTTCTAGTAGGGAGGAGTGAGTAGGTGCTCAAAATTATGATAAAAAATCAAAGTGTTAGAATTTTGTTAAACTTAGCTTCAGATTGAAGAGCTTGTAATTTTGAATGCAACGGTGTGAATGACACTCAAATCCAAGCTTGTATGCAGAAGTTATAGAAAGTCAAAGTTCAAATTTGACTTGTCCACATGGCAAGATTGCATGATGTGGCAAATCCATTTAGCAAATGAGGAGGTGCCAAGTGGCAAGCCGCCATTGGCCCTCACATATTGCAAATCGCAGGCAGAAAAGCATTACAGAATTGGGCCCGACAAATCAGGGTTGTGATGCAATAAATCACATATCGCACATCGCAACAGGGAAGTGTATCAATGTTATAGAATCGACCCCGACAGGTTCGGTTTGCGATGCGATATCACAGATTGCAATCGCACACAAGTCTTGGATATCCAAGACCCTTGATTATTCGCTGATTTCGAAATGCGATAAGTACCTATATGTGATTTGTTAATGGATTTCGGTTAATACTCTTGTCAAGTCCGCCACATCGCAATCACAACATCGCCACCGTGTTCACAGACTTTAAGCCTGCCAGACTTCGTCGATTGCGATTTGTGATTCGATTGACAGGATATGGCCCGCTGCGCGGCGAAATATTCGCCCAGTTAGCGGATTTTTGGGTTGATTTGATGGTTAGTGGTGGAAAAGGGGAATTTGTTTAACAAATTGTGGGAGAACTGGGAGAGGTCATAACTTCTTCAATTCTTATCCAAATTAGGTGCAAAAGGAGTCATTTCTAGAAATTTTGGCTATTCTGAAGTCATTGAGACATGCTTTAGAGGCATTTGAGCATTGTAAACACACATTTGTCGTAATTTTTAGCATAATAGAGAGGCCCAAGCATTGGAAGCTGGACCAAGGAGACGTAGCCCAGGTGGGGTGAACTCCTCATAAAATCTTTGTGTTGTGTGTTGTATTTTGATGTTCTTTGATGTTATTTGCTCCTGTTCAGCATATGTTTTATGTTAAATTGTTTATAACATTTACATAAGAAACTCTCATGGGAATCAGTTAATTAAGAAAAAATGGTGAATCCTTAAGCACTTGATAAGAAAATGATAAGCATCTTGGGTTTTATTCTGAATGGGGAATTAGCATAACATTGCTAATTTGCTCCATTTTAGATCAATGGAAAACCATTTTTTCTCGTTAGGTTCCCCAAACCTCATGATGGGAAGGGGTGTTGGAAATATTGACTTGTAATATCCCTTTTTCATTTAATCACAACATTTGCAAACAAAAGGCGTTGATAAAGAAAGAATGGAGTTAGGGCTTTTGTGAACGTTGAGACGGTACTTACTACTGGTGCTAGTGCGTCCCCTCTTCAAATTGCGGACGAAGCAACAAATAAGACGAGCCTTCCACTTCAGTGAAGTTGTTTCACTATTCAATCAACAAGATCATTATTAGACGAGCCTTTGACTTCACTAAAGTTGGTTCAATCAACAAGATCAATCAATAGACGAGCCTTCAACTTCACTAAAGCTAGTTCAATCAACAAATAATGCAGGCAACAGGAACGTCAACAAGATTTTGGGCCTTCGACATCGTTATTGTAAGTAAATAGTTCGGGTAACTAAAGATTACAAGAGATTCACAATACCACAGTCACATCATAGGAGTGCAAATGCAACCGCATTGTGATTCGTAGGAGCGTAAATACAACTTCAAATGGGTATTAGCAATTAACAATTAAAAATATGATTTATTAGTTGGAATTTCAAAACTAATAGAATTTTAAAGTATTAAACTAGTTATAATGTCAATTTGGAAATGTATAGATAAAATATTATTATGTATACATATTTTTATTTTACAATAACATATTACATATAAATCTTACTTTGAACAAGATTTTGGTAATATTTTTTAAATACTAAATATAGAGTACTTTTAAAAATAAATGTCAAATTAATTTAGTTCATAATGAAATTACAAACATTTCACATTCTTAATTAACAAAATTAATATATTACAATTAATTATATAATATATTCTTCGTAAAAGATCACATCTTCAAATCCATAGGGTAGAGTATGTACATGTATTTAGAATTCATAGTCAAATTCCTACTCGTAGTGGGTCCCTTGTCCCACAAACAAAAGAGTCTCATACACCAATTTAGTATATGTTTGGACAAGACCTTAAAAATACATCATCATTATTATCATCATCATATAACTTAATGGAAGCACATGTATTTTATATGATTAATTATTCAAAAAAAAATTGATATATAATAACTAATTCTATAACAATGTAGTCTAATTAATGGAGGTTTTTTGCTATTTTACGGTCAATTTTGCCCAAAATTTAGTAAAAATATTTTAAAATCATAAGTTTGAGTTGTATAGCCTACTAAATCTTAATGCCCCCAAATTTTCTAAATTGTTAAATCTAGTTACAAATTTAAAATACATTTTCAATAAAAAAAATCACAGTCTTACACAAAAATAAAATTGTTAATTAAAAAAAACCAAGACATCTACAATAAACACATTTATATAATATAAACCTATAAATAATCAACTAAATATTTTAATAACTTATATATATTACAATATTTTATTCTATAATATACTTGAAATGCAAAATCATCCCTATCTTTCCTTTATCTCACACTTACCGTGCCTCTTATGCAAGGTAGATCATCAAGGAAAAATCATCATAGGATTGATAAACTCCCTAATGATGGGCCGATGGAAAAAGGGCACTTTTCAGGGATAATTTGCAGAAGGTGTCTTCAGGGAACATGAAGTACATACTCAGGGGAACATAATGCAAGTGTTTTTAGGC
>APFE030931094.1:0-23659 GCA_000404065.3 Pinus taeda | reverse complement strand
TGCTCGGAATTTTGAAAAATTGGCATTTTTGGAAAGGGCATGCAAAGAGAAAAATTACCAATACTTGGGAGAAGCCTGATTTTGAGATTTGAGCCTCCAAAAGCTCAAAATACATCAAAAAAATGACTTTCTGCCCACTTTTTGAGTTACAGAAAGTGACCTTGGGAGAAATGGTTTTTGAGGGGGCAAAACAACTCCAAATTCAGAAATTCCACTTGGGAGGGAAAGTAGACAGACCAAGCTTTCCAATGAGCCATCTTTCACCTGATTGGGACCAGTGGAACCCACTCAAAAGTTGCAGCAAAGGGGCGCGACCATTTGCACAGGGGGCGCGACCGTGTGCGCCAACTTTGCCAGAATTGACCTTTTTTGTCAAAAAACACTGTTTTGACTATGGTTGACCATTTTTACTTGTAGATGATGGATAAATGTAATATTTTCATGGCACTTTGATAGATTTTATCTCTCTTTACCCTTCTAGAAGCTTCCTTGATGTAAAAAGTGAATAATTAATGCATGAATCAGTTAGCTAAGTAATAGAGGCAAGTTGTTGAGCTGCCTATTATCTAGTGCTTAGTTTGGAATTAGTTCAAACTGCTCCTAGAAGGATGAGCTCGACCCTTAGAGGTAAGGGAAGAGGTTAGCTTGCCTATATTATGTGTTTTCTTAGTCATTTTGAGAGGTTGGAAGGTTGGACTCTTGTGGGAGAAAGCTTTATTGTATATTGTACATCTATCTCAGCAATTTAAAGAAGAGGAAGGCCAGGGTTTTGCAGGCATCATTGTGGATTCTTGTGGATTGTTGTGTTGATGGTGTGTTCTCTACATGTTCTTGTAAGTTTGTTTATGTATTCCACATCTCTCTTTTGCTTCTATTTGGACAGATGAAGTGGTAAAGTTTGAATACATGCTTTGACATGCTCAGCTTTTTAGTTTGTTCAAAATTAATGTTTTCTACTGTCTAGAGAGGATTCGAATGGTTGTTTGCCCTCTTTAGCTCCTTCTCTATCATCCCTGATCATCCATCTCAGATTAAGGCATCAGCGCTCACTCCTACCTTGCCCCAAAGATCCCCCTGCAAAAACTGTGCTCAATCCCCGCACCCTGAATTGCACTCCCTCCAATTGCCACCAAAAACCCAAAAATCTTTAAATCAACCCCCCTTATCAATTTACTAGCCTAATATCTTTGATCCTAATTGGTCAGCTTATCATATCGAAAGATCTACCGAATCTGACCCGAGAGAGCCTTCTCATACCTCGTAGGGCTAGCTACGAGGTGAAATGGTTTGATGTAGCCTTGAGAGTTTGTCTATCTCAGCCTAGGTGAATTCCAAGCGCTAACAGGTGGTATATGTACAGGTGTGGTTTCTATCTTAATTGATGGTTGGTCCCTATTTTCTTCAGGGGTGATGATATGTCCTGACCTCAATCTACGTTCATTACATTATTTTTGTTCAATCTCATAGTCTAATCTTTCGACAATTTGCACCAATTGAACCAATCTGTTATTAGGATTCAGATTCAGTTGAGCTGGAAATTAAGGGTGCAAAAGAGGCTGAAGACTTTGATGTAATGGATATGGATCTGATAATGTAGGTTGAGGGTGAGGACCTATCCCCATAGGTGTATTGAATATCCCCAAAGTTCGCTACCAATTCGTAGACCAATTCTGATTTTGAGAAGTGGAGGTAGGCCACTAGGATGGATAGGGATTACCTTGAAAAACAAGAGTAAAAGGAGAATTTGGCTAGCCATTACCCGGAAAGGATTGAGTTGGCCAAGGTGTCATAGGGAGTGGTTGGGATTGCCAATTCGAGTAAGGTGATTGGCCTTTCAATGTTGCCCCAGGGTTCTGTTGATGATTAAATGGTGAAGAAGGAAAGAACTGGGATGTGCCTTGTGACATACCTATAGGTTTGGCTTGCCACTACCGATGCTAGTTCATTAAATATATTGACTCTGTCTCTTCTTTTTCTTCCTTGAAAACTACTTTTAGCCCTGGAAGTGATGGAAATTGCTTAGTGGTGTGATCCTTGGTGCAGATAGCATATGTTTGAACCATGTCCAATGATCACTCCCATTGGTTGTGCTTCTTCCGACAGCGTGGGCAGAAAATGGCCAAGTTCTGTTTTACTAAGGCTTATTTTTGTTTAGCCTGTAGGATGTCCAACTGTATTGTGAGGGTGCCTAGGATATATGTCTTGAAATCTTCTAGGAGGTTACCGATTTCCATTCGTGTTATGCATCCATTATGTGGTTTTCTTCCCCTAGTCATAGGATCTCGGCTTCCTATTCCTGTGTGTGTGCTTCCTCATGAACACCTGATACACAAGCAAACGATTTCATCATAATATTCTTGAGAAATATCTCCTTTCCCCATTAAATTTAGAGTTTCTATCCATTCTTCTTTCATTCCTTTAATTAAGATGTCTCTTAGGACTTCTTTCGGTAAGGTGTTGTGTGGAGATCTCTCCAAATTATAATGAATTATTCGACATATTCTTCTAGAGTTTCATTATCCTTTGCAGCCATCTTAAAGATTTCATCTTTTAGTTCCCTAGTCTTGCAAAAGTCCTGGTATCTTGTGAGGAAGGAAGCTTTCATGTAATCCCAAGAGTTAATAGTACATCCACCCAGACCCATGAACCATCTCAAGGTTGCTCCCTTCAGAGTAGAAGGGAATAGTTTTAGCTTTTGAGGGTCAGTGGTATAGTCATACCCTCTGTAGAGGACATCAAACTCGAACAGGAAGGCATAGGGATCCTCCGTGATGATCCCATGAAAATTTGGGATGCTCTGTAAAGGAATGGCTTTCATAGGGGAATTGGCCACTTGGTCGACTATGGGGTATTCCAATGTCGAGGTTTGACCTTGAGGTGGTTGATTTTCCATTTGGTCAAAAATGTGCCAATATCCTTCAGGAATTTTAGGGGCTGCTATTTGAGTAAGCGGAGGATTAGCAATCCAAGTTGGTTTTGTAGCATTGCCTAGATCTTAGATCACAGGAGATCCTTGTTCAGACAGCTGAGGTCTTGTCTTAGCAGTTCCACTAGTTTCTCCCTCTCCTTCTCTTAAGTTACAATATTTTCCCTCTTGTAGAGGATCAGAATGAAAATTTGTTGTAACATGAAGACTTTGTTCAAATCCTCCAATTTGGCTTTGAATCTGAGTGTAGGATGCAGATGGTGAGTCTGCTGCCTGAGGGATTATAGTAGGGCTTTTCCGAGATACAATCTGGAATCCTACTAATTCTTAAGACTCTGCTTTTCTTACGATTTCATCTATAAAAGTTGTTCTCCCAAGGTTCATCGATCCTTTGGGTTTTGTGGATTTAGGTGGGGGGTTTTGATCTTTTTCTATAATTCTATTCCCAGTCATTCATAAAAAAACCTATTCCTATTTAACCTCTATGCTTTTGCTGAAAAGTGGGTTGGTGAGAAATCACTTTACTTGCTAGTTACGCAGGTTCTTACCTCCCATTTTTAAAACCCAATTATTTTATAGTAAGATAAAAGGGAATCACTTTGAAACACTCTCCCCGGAAACGGCGCCAAATTTGACCTTGAGGTGGTTGATTTACCATTTGGTCAAAAATGTGCCAATATCCTTCAGGAATTTCAGGGGTTGTTATTTGAGTAAGCGGAGAATTAGCAATCCGAGTTGGTTTTGCAGCACTGCCTAGATCTTGGATCATAGGAAATCCTTGTTCAGATAGCTAAGGTCCTGTCTTAGCAGTTCCACTAGTTTCTCCCTCTCCTTCTCTTAAGTTACATGATTTTCCCTCTTGTAGAGTATCAGAATGAAAATTTGTTGTAACCTGAAGACTTTGTTCAGATCCTCCAATTTGGATTTGAATCTCAGCATAGGGTACAGATGGTGAGCCTGCTGCCTGAAGGATTATAGTAGGGATTTTCCCAGATACAGTCTGAAATCCTACTGATGCTTAAGACTCTGCTTTCCTTACGATTTCGTCTATAAAATTTGTTCTCCCAAGGTTCACTGATCCTTTGGGTTTTGTGGATTTAGGTGGGGGGTTCTAATATTTTTCTCTCTTTTTATTCCTAGTCATTCATAAAAAAACCTATTCCTATTTAACCTCTATGCTTTTGCTGAAAAGCAGGCTGGTGAGCAAGCACTTTACTTGCTAGTTACGGAGATTCTTACCTCCCATTTTTAAAACCCAATTCTTTTACAACAAGATAAAATGAAATCACTTTGAAACACTCTCCCCAGCAACGGCGCCAAAATGTTGTTGCACTAAGATGCCTTTTTACAGGCAATCTTAATTCCTACATTAATAATCAACCCAAGGCAAGTCTTTTTATTTCAATAGTGTCAGCACTATATATGCAGTGAATTCAAAGGTTAACTGATAATGAAAGAAATTGGAATCGTTGCAATTGCTAATGACTGTCTCTTTAAATTCAATCCAAACCACTCTGAAATAAATAACTCTAAAAGAACTGCATAACACACTTTGCAATTCTACTTAACCTATTCTGAAAACAAATGAATCTGAATTCAACTGGAAAGAATCACACTTGGCAATCTTAACTGGAATTGAAACTAACTCATTTAACATGAAAGAGAACTACGACAATTGAACAGCACATAGTAATTGAACAGCAAATTATAATTGAACAGCAAATGATAATTGAATAGCAAATAACCATAAAAGCATCTCATGGAATGCAATCAATTATATCTTTGAAATCTATAATAACATTACTTAAAATGAACAACGATCTAATGTTGGAACTAACATAACCAATTCAATAAAGAGCATCACGCATATGTATCACACAGTTAAATCTTGAATCTTGAATAAACAACAAATGTAAATCAAAATCGCCAATCCTCACAGTAATCAGAATGATATTAACTTAACAATAACAATAAAGAATAAGCAGAAATGATTATAACACAGGTGAAGCAGGAGATCTTCTCTTGATTGGGCCCAAAGTCTCCAGAACTCCTTGCTATTAGATACTCAGAATACAATTATGAATTAAATGCAATCTTCTTTAAAAAATAAGTAATAGAGCTACAGCATCACCAAGATGAAAGTAATATATGTCCAAAAGAATAGTTACAAACTGTGAATTTCTGAACTCATGTTCAGTTCGCATTTCGGCCTTATATAACATTTAGAAAAGTAAATAGATAGGAGTGAATCCTCAGGATCAAGGGATCCTGAGGATTTCGCAACACTCGATCTGATCTCATCATAAAATAGCATCGGTCTACCCATTCTTCCGTTGTCCTGCTTTGCCCCAGACATTGTCATTTTCCTTTATTGGTTGTTGTTGTTATGTCGATTGAATAGCCATCGTCCAATCCACATCTTCTTCACATAAAGATAATAGAAGTCAGTTTTCCGTGCCTAGATTTATTTAATTTGTTACTAATCACTTTTACCGAACTTCAGTTGTTGTTTCCTCTACTTTTATCCATAAAACAAAGATAAACATGTGAAGACAAATGCTAAATAAAACTATTTACAAGGAGAAAACGTACCTGTTTCTTGGCCCAACACATCCCACTTGCCCACTGAAGCATATATATTTGAACTTCATATCTCATGCTCCACAGCATGCTAGACAAATAATGTTGCAATGATCTGCTTAAAATTTATTTGTGACCATGGATTAGTTCCATCTTTTTATGTTATAGTGGGTGCAACACATTTCCTGCAAGGAAAACATGCACCTGCTTGTTGACGTCAATCCAAATGCATCTAGTGATTGGTTTAATCCCCTTAACTTTGATGGTTTTTCTCATATTTTCAATACCATCCCACCTGCCCACTGAAGCATAGATATTTGATAGCACAACATAAGTTGCTACATTTTTCCAATCCAACTCAAAAAGGTGTTATGCAGTGTATTCTCCTAACTCTGTATTGTAATGTATGATACAGGCACCAAGAAAACACCCCTAGATTGTAGCATCAGGGGTTATTTCCATTTTTCTTATCAAGTATATAACCTCTTTTGGGTGCCCAGCACGACCAACAAGGTTAACCATGCAGCCATAGTGTTCTATCACAAGTGTGATCTGGTAACATTGACTCATAGAATCAAAGTAATTTCGGCCCTCATCCACTAGTCTTGCATGACAGCATGCTAACAACACATTGACGAATGTAACCTTGTCTGGTTTCATACTAGATTGTTGTATTTCTTGAAATAGTTTTAGGGCCTCCTTGCCACATCCATGCATTGCATATCCTACAATCATTGAATTCCACGAAACCATATATTTTCCGTGTATTTTGTCGAAAACTTCACTTGCCTTGTTTATGCTTCCACATTTTGCATACATGTCCAAAAGCATGTTACACAGAAAGACATTGCACTAAAAACCACTTATAATTATTTCTTCACGGATTTCCATGCCCTATTCCAGAGCTGCCAAATTAGTGCAAGCTGGGAGAACATTGGCAATTCGAATCTAGATGCACATTTTCTTGTTGCATCTGCCGAAAAATCTCCATAGCTTCCATGTTGTGCCCATTTTGTTCATAACCTGTAATGATGGCAGTCCAGGATGCAGAATTTCGTTGAGGCATTTCGTCAAACACTTTGTGTGCAAGGTCTATTCTCTCACATTTTCCATACATGTCTACAAGGGCAGTTCCCACAAAGACATTATATTCTAATCCACTTATGATTACTTCTCCATGTATCTCTATACCCTATTGCATAGCTCCCAAGTTTTCACACGCTAGGAGAACACTAGAAAACAAAAATTGCATCTTTCTCAAGGCCTACCAAATGCATCTACCTAAACATCTCCATGGATTCCAAACTAAGCCCATTATGCACATACCTGACAATCATTACAGTCTAAGAGACTACATTGCAATGGGGACTTTCTCTGAAAATATTCAATGCCTCATTTATGTATCCATTGTACAGGTATTCCATAATCATGGCATTCTAGGAAACAATATTTCATGCAGGCATTTTGTCAAACACATTGAGTGCTTTCTCAATAATACCACATTTTTCATACATGTCCAGGAGGGCAGTGCCTACAAAAACATCATACTAAAACCCTTGTCTGGTTATGGCCTCATGAACTTCCGCGAGGGTTTCCAAGGTGTTACATGTAGGAAGAACGTCGGTAAACATGAATTGATCGGGTTAAAATTCACTTTGTTCTTTCACTTGAAAAAATAGAACAAAAGCTTCTTGGTAATATCCATGTCTGGCATATGTTGAAATCATGGCATTCCCTGAAAACGCGTCTCGTGTTGGCATCTGGTCGAACACCTACCGAGCATCCTCTGGGCTCCCACACATAGCATACATAGTGATAAGAGTGTTAAGTAAGAATCTATCTCTGACAAACCCCTCTGATGAATTTGGCCGTGGAATATTTTTCCACCCGATAAGGCCTTAATATTGACGCAAATCTGCACTTCTATCTACAAAGTTGTTGTAGAATTCATGAAGCCGAGGGCGTCTTTTAGTAGGCCCTCTTCACGTAGTGTTACCCCATTTTGTACAGACATATTGTTTATGTTAGCTCCTGTTTCAAGTACAGAAATGGCAAACTACCTAACTTGAATATTAAGCACAAACTTAATGATCATTACAATGTTCTTCTCTTTCTTGTTTCTTATTCGTTGTCTCCTTAGCAACTTGTTCATTTGAATATGTTAAAGTTCAAATCTATGGCATCCCTGCTGCCTAAATCTACTGAATGTAGGCAGATTTATTTCAAATTCAAAAATGACACCGATCAAATGAAAAATGTGTTACTGCTTGTATGGACTCTAAGATTTCAAAACGTTACAACATTGTAGCTAGATTACGTGGCGGTCGACGAATCTAGCTACAATGTCATGAGGCAAAGCCTCACCATAAAAATCCATTGGCTTAATTACAAGGATCAATTCACATAAATAGAGGGAATTTACAAACAATGAAGGGAGGCTTGGTTCATACAGATTTTAGAAAACTAGAAACGTGGTACTTTTCTCTATATTAATCAATTCCTCATATGATTGTACATAATATTTACATGTAAGGAAATTGTGCCTGATTTATTTATAATTGGTCTCTCTTTGGCCCCTTGGCTATAGTTGGCCTCCACACTTAATCCTCTCGACTCTCCTCTCCTAATGCTAAATTTTTCCCTTAGGATTACATAATTATACAAAGGATTCTAAAACTATAATCTGGTTCAGATCCAAAAAATCCTCAACAAACCCCTATCTCTAGGATCCTATAGATCCATATTTCTCTCAAGAGATCTAACTGATCATAATATCACTCTAACTTATTAAAATATTCTCGAGATATCTTCTAAGAAGTATATATGATTACAATATCCTCAATCTCAATCATATTTACATAATCTCTCTCGATTTCCTAAGAAACATAGGAAATACAAATATTTTAACAATAAAGCTCAATTAGGGAACCAAGTTCCTTTTAAATGAAAGACCCCATTAGGACTAGTCAAATGTGTTTTGACTTGGAGGTAATATTCTCCTACATCATACTCCCAAGGAACAAAACATTCATGATCTCCTAATCATGAGTTTCTTGCTAATTTCTCTTGGATCCAAAACTTTTATTTGTATCCATCTATCTATTGTACTATGTGATAATGTCTTATTGCTTCCAATTCTCCAGGCTTCCAAACTTTATGTCGTTGTTGCTCGTTTTCTTTGTTGATGCAAATTTATTCAGTTAATTTCACTTCCTTGTTGGCTATGCTCCTTTTTTAGCTATACCTTTTCTTAGTTGTTCTCCTCATCAATATCCACAATCCATCAATCTCCTTATCTAATTTTGTCTTTTGCTGAACATTGCTACTATTATCCATAGGTTGCCGCATATCCTCCTTTGTTATAAGAGTTATGAGATTCTTATTCAATTCTGGTTTACATACCTCATTTTCAACATGTTGACCATACTTTGTAATCTTCTCTTCATTTTGTTTCAAGACAATTTTTTCTTCTTCTAGTTCTCATTTTGCATGCAGAATATGCAGTATTCAGCATATTATACTTTCCTCCAAGGAATTCAATTCTTCATACAATTCAAAAAAATAAATTTTAATTCTATTTGTATCGTGTTGTAGCAGCTACAACCACCCTCCAAAAATTTTGGCATGCTTCGAATGAGACTTATCTTTTCATTTTCGCTTGTGTTTGATAACTTAGTTGATTATTCTAAGTCACAAGTTGATCTCCCAAATTGGTCTCACATCAGTTTCAGGCTTGCCTCCAGAAACTGCACAATCCTTGAGGGCAAGTGGCCTTGATGATAGGAATTGTACAGTCTTGACTAGCAGTCAGCTTTGAGCTCAGAAACTATGCAGTCATGGAAGGCATCCCAGAAACTGTGCAACCCTCACTAAGTTTAGAAAGTGTGCAATGCACTAAGCCATAAAGTTTCCCAATTCCCTAGAACCACGCAGTCTTTCCTGACAGTGTGCATGGCAAGTTTCCCCAGCAAAAAAAAACCCTAAAAAATAGGGATCTATTTTTAATATCCCAAAGGAGGCACTTACGCTATTTTTAGAAACTCCTACCAAGTGTCTCTTTTTCCTTGATTTTAGGCATGTGTGTCATAAACCCTAATTCACACAAATTTATTTAATCGACGCTTCTAGATCTCATTTACAAACCTTATCTTGGAGCTCTAGCATTCCCAAGGAGATCAAGGAACCTTCGATGCGATCGTCATCACTTTTCCGGGTGAGTTTTTCTTTTGTCATCTTTTACTGCTTTTTCTGTGTTTTTTGTCATTTGGCTTGGGCGAGTGTTGTTTCACATATTTTTCTTCATGGTTGCTGGTGTTTTAACTTGTTTTAACTTATAGAAGTGTCGCATTAGTTTTCTTGTTTTTGCACCAATGGTCGTTGTTGCGACGACTCACCTCACATACTTCATTTTCCTTCCATTTGATTAATTGTTTCACCTGATTCACATACATTTACTCTCACTTAGTCAGATCTGCACCAAGCTTCACACTATCTCTCAGATCTTCTAGTTTTCCACACTTCCCTTGGGTAGATTTGCATTCCCCTTGGTCGGTTTTAAATTCTCCCAGCTGGAACTACGCAATCCTAAGGCTCAAACCACAATATTGTCCTCTTGAATTGCGTAGTGTTCAGTCCAAGCTCGCTCCAAATGCACATGCACAGTTCCAGTAGCCAGCCTATCAACTTGGCCACTGATACTGCGCAATGTGCAGTCTTTCCCAGGCCTCTGCCTAAGTTGAACTGTGTATTGCGTAGTTTCAAGCCACAAGCTTCCACCTTGGTTGTTGGGACTGTGCAGTGGACATTTGCCACAGGAAATCAGTCCCTCTTACCAATGATAATTTTGAAATCCTCCCCATGAGATGCCTAGATTGCTACTTGAACTTGCCTTGTAAGTAGATATTCTTAAGATCAACATTTTCTTTCCATGAATGTCATTTCTATCCCACAAGTACAGCAGTTGTTGAGCACCTCTCCAGTAGTCATTTTTACCATGGCACCTAGGAGAGTTGCTTCAAAGGAAACCACTGAGAGTAGTATTGGAGAAGTAGTTGAGCAAACATCAGTTGATTTGTCAGTGTATGTAGATACTCAGTTGTTTATTGAAAAGGGATCACCACTGACATGGAAGCAGGTTAAAGATGCTTTTGCAAAGGACTTCGAGACAAACTTAAGGGACCAACAAGTTTAACTCTGCATCCGGCAGTCAGAATTATATAAGTTTTGTTAATTTTAAATAACAATGGTATGTTCTATGCTTAAGAGAAATTTACTTCAATTTTTCTTATTAGCCCAAAATCAAATTCTAGATTAGCAATCACATTAACATTGATAGTAAATGCAGATAGAACATAAACAATAAGCAGAAGACAAGCCAAGACAAGAGGACACAATATTTGGTGGATGCCAGGGAAAAACCCCAATGTGGAGAAAACCCTTTGATCAAATCTTCTTATTATTATTCAAAATTTCAGCAGAGAGTACAATATACAAAATTTACTTGCCCAATCACTGTAAACTAGTGTAGTCAAACGACAGTCAATAGAATGCCCAAACCAAAAATTCAACATTGGTCAAACCAGCAGTAAATATCCTCCAAATCATCTCAGTCAAACCTAGCCAACTCAGCCTCAAACGACAGTGCAAATTAGCCCAAAATAGTCATGAAATTTTTGGTCAAACCTAGTCAACGCACAGTCAACTTCTACGGTCAAAGGGTTGCAATCAACATTGGTCAAAGTGCCCAGAAAATATCGGTTTTTGTGCTAGAATATGTGACATGTCCAACTAAAAATTATCCTACAAAAATGACAATCAAATGAAGTCAAATATTTCTTGGTCAATGCTGGTCAAAGTTGGGAGCAACTCGGTCAATGCAGAAAACAAAAATATCCAATCAACTCTTCGCACATGTGAAGAAGAACAGGCTGCCTGAAATTCGTACAACCCAATCAAATGGAAAGAGAAATTTGTGTGATGATGAGTGTCCAAATGAGGAAAGTGCCTCTTCTATTTATACACAATGTTGAGGGTGAAGAGATACGTATGTTGGGCTTCATGAACCTACATTAGACTTCTGGCTGACCTTGACAATTTGTCCATAGAAGAAATAAATTCATACTTCCATTTCTACTTGTCAGAATGAGATGATCTTTAGATCAATCTTGCACCTCTCGAAAATAGGAATCCAATAAAAATATCATCTCCATCATATGAGCTATCCAAGGTATATTTTGGCCCTAGTTTCCAATTTAACACTCCCTCTCAACTAGGGAGAAATCCACCTTCCAAACCATCTGTCAATATGTACCATCCCTGTCATCCCTGCTCTGATCTGTTGAACCGTGAATAAATAATGAATAATAAATGATTGAGAGTCTATCATACCACTCTCCATTGACCCGAAGTCAGTCTCCATTGATCCTAGATCAATATCAAACAACCTAGCATAGGGAGCACGGTAGTACACAATGAATCCATTGGTAGTACCATGGTCCCTATCCTCATTTCCCAACTCAATGGCCATATGATAGGTGCTTCCCACAAGTCTCGAACTGCATGGGTAGGATGTATTAGGAGGAGAAGGTGAACCACTCATCCTATTCATATATCAACCATCATGGGGTATCACAGGGGAAGGTGAACCACTCACCCTGTACACAGTGCACCACTAGAGGAATGTGAACCACTCACCTATGGTCTCTCATAGCTTCAAGAAGTACCCCAAGCCCCCCAGAGCTCCCAAGGCTCAATATCCAACTCAAACGAAACCCTCATAAGGGGTTCTCTCCATGACTCCAAGTCGTTCATGGAATATTAAGAATTTGACCTTCCCAAGGGGCTTCATAAGAATACCTGCGACATGTTCATCAGTCTCAATGTGATGGAGCCTTATTGCTCCTTGTTGTACCATATCCTCGATAAAGTGGTACCTGATATCAATATGCCTTGAGCGGTCATGAAACGCGGGATTCTCATAAATACGAATCCCACTTTAGTTGTCGTAGTAGATCACGGTGGTAACCAACACATGCCCAAATAGCTTCATAGGAGGCCATACTAGCAGCAATATATTTGGCCTTGGCAGTGCTCAAAGCCACCTATTTCTGCTTCCTGCTCATGTAGGATATCGAAGCAGAACCTAGTGAGAAGCAACATCCCAATGTGCTCTTATGATCCACCACACTGTCAGCCCATTCAGCATTAGAATAACCATGGAGACTCAAATTCCTGGCAGTGTATCTCAGTCCATAGGTGCTTGTGCCCTAGAGATATCTCAAGAGATTCTTGGCAGCAATCCAATGTATGTGATGAGGCTCGACCATAAATTGACTCAATGTATTCACTGCAAAGCATATGTCTGGATGGGAGTTCACCACGAACATTAGGGCCCCCATGAGTTGACGATACTCAGAAGGATTTCCCAAATTGGGCCCAGTAGCACTTTCGCATAACTTCTTGAAGTTAAGTTCCATTGGAGTAGTCACGGACTTACAATCCACCATCCCAAATCTTTCAAGTAGATTCACAATATATTTTCCTTGGGAAATGAAAATCTCACCTAGCTTTTGCTAGACCTCCAAGCCTAGGAAGTAGTGCATAAATCCTAGGTCCTTCATCTCGAAAAGCCAGTGCCCTCTTGCATTAATAAATAAGAGGGTCTGCACCTGTAAGAAAGAGATTGTCCACATAAAGTACCAAGATGAAAGGTCTATCATTTTCAACCTTGAAGTAAAGGTTCGAATAAGCTTCACTTCTTGTAAAATCCAACATCATCGGATAGTTGTCAATCCTCTCATACCAAGCTCAGGGAGCTTGTTTCAACCCATAGAGGGATTTCTTCAACCTACATACATTTCTCTCCCAATATTGAACTTTGAACCCTCGATTTGTTCAACATAGACTTCCTCCTTAAGTAAGTCATGCAAGAAGGCGGTCTTGACATACATTTGATGTAAATTCCATTCTTGAGAGGCAGCAAAGGTAATGATCAAATGGATGGCAGTATATCGAGAAATTGGTGCAAATATCTCATCATAGTCCACACCTTCCTTTTGAGAGAGGCCTCGAGCAACAAACTTGGCCTTTAACTTTTCATCACTTCCATCAACTCCATGCTTGATCTTGTAGATCCATTTTGAGGTAACAACATATTTGTCCTTGGTTCTAGGGACCACATCCCAGACATCATTCTTCATAATCAACTCATACTCTTTGTTCATAGAATCCTTCCAAACTTGGTGCTCCACAACTTCTTCGAATGTGCAAGGCTCATTTTGAAAAATGGTGCACATGGCAGATAAGTACTCTTGGTACCTATTCGACTTCTTACTTTCAAGAAAAGTCCCCCTTGGTGCAAAATGTTTCTCGGCATCTTCGAGAGTGTCCCTAATCCATGAGGGTCTCCTTTTTTAGGAGGAGGGCTCATGGGGAGGTGGATCAATGGGAACCATTGGTCCTTCAACATTGGGTTGTTACACATCATTTTGTCACTATCCCTGTACTCTCCATTCCATGTTCCTGGAGGACCTCTACAGTGAACCCTACATGCTTCCCCTTCATGAAGAAACTCCCATTGTGTCCCTCTTCATGAGTAGAACAATTTCCTTTTGCATCATTTCCCAAAAATATTTTGTTTTTCCCAATTTACAAGACCGACGCTAATGATGTGTGTCCTCCTCACGCCGACATGCAGGGATTACAACTATCCCTAACGCTGACTAGAGCGAATGAGCCTTGTTCTAGTCGCGCTGATCCTCTTTTGGAAAGTTTTTTAAATAAGGGGCCAAATCTTCTAGCTCTAGAAGCTTCTTAATGAAAGTCTAGTAAATGGTTAGGTCAGATGGAGTCGAGGAGATCAGTTTAGGCTCCTTTCCCCTAATAGGATGGAACTATCTCAAGAGATAAAACCTTGTCCCATGAGAAGAGGAACCATCTCTCATCCATTCAAGCTATATAAACCTCCACTTTCCCAAGCACAAGCTAGTGCGTGCACTAGTTCTAATTAGGCTCTAGTTGAAGTTTTGATTATGGATTAATCAGCAAGTTATTCATAGTTGTAGCTCCCTAGTTGTGTGTGAGGGAGAAGTGTGACTTTGGTTTAGTGTGAAGACTAAAGGGAAGAGCCTTAAAACTACCTTTGTTTAGGTCATCATGGAATTCTAACGAAAGTGTGTGAACCCAGATTTGTCGGGGGAGAACAACAATTTCAAGACAACGGTTGTAATCTCTTCTTGATTTAATATATATGCAACTATCAATTGATTTCCTACATAATATGTCATCTCACATGTTTATGGCTTAATATTTCTTGACTTGTTAACTAGGTTGAATACAATTTGTTTATTATCACGGTTGTTGTTTGTTGTTGTTTACTTGTTTCAGGTGCTCGAAGAAGGAAATGGGAGATAGCTGGAGCGAGAAACAAAGGTCATCACCAAACAGGATAAGCATACTAAGAGGTAGGCCCTCTTAATTGGTTATAACCTAAGGAAATATTCCATAGAATGTCTTGTTTGTGGCTAGACTCGCTATCGGGCTAGACGAATTGTTTGTGTCCGCACTTATACTTTTACTTCACCACAAATAGGCGACTCCGCTGGGGACCCAATCCTTTTATTTGTTTTCTTGGAATTTCATGGTTTTGTGTGAACTTTTCTAGCTTCGTCATTTTCCCTTTAGTTTTGTGTGCTTTGTTTTATTTATTACCCTGGGTCTAAAATCCACCGTAGCAAGACTAGTATCAACTTTCGAAAAATTTTAATTTTTCTTTGTATCCTCGCTCAACGTGCTTATTTCACTGGAAGTCGTGCTGATCAACGTCATATGTTCATAAACAGTCGCGTTGACTCCCTTCTGGCACTTGTTGTCAGTTAGGCAGTTGCATCGATGCCTGTAATTGAATATTAGGGATCACCCTAGATCTTGGCCAGTGTGTCTTACGCTCCTGATTTTTGCCTTGTGGCTCATTTAGATTGTGTTCTCCCTGACTGGAAAGTTGCATCTCACTTGGTTTATTTGCTTGTTGATTTGCCTTCTTTTCGCCTGATTTCTTGGGTCATTGGATGGTTTGTGGCCCTAGGGCATCTACGTTGTCATCCATTTACTTGATTGTGAACTCAGTGAATCAAGTTGTTGGTGAATTTACTCCTTGAATTTTGTTTATAGTCCTCTTATTGCTTTAGTCTCCATTACACAAGTTTGAAAAGTTTCCTTTGCTTGTCTAAACGTCTCTTTTCCGGCATAGATCACATTGCTTGTCTTGTTTTTGGTATAGTCATTGCATCATTAGTTTGAAAGAGATTCTCTCTTTGTGTTTTTCATTTGCTTGAGAATCGATTGTCTCAAAAAAATTTCATTGAAGTGTTTTATGAGAAATTCATTTTTTCATTTCATGAAAATTACACAATTCTAGTTTTCTGCATCAATATGTTACATTAGTTAGCATCATTGAAGACTAGGATTACATTGGCATTTGAAAAGAAAAATAATTCTCTTTACTTTTGAAAGGACTGTTTGGAGTGTACTTGTTAGGAAATTAGGAATTGGAATGAATTTTTCATTAGTTTATTTTTTCGAAAAGTGAAGTAGTGAAAAATAATTTTGCTTTCGGTTTCTTGGTTGTTTGCATTTGATTGTGGTTTCTACCCTCTCTAGTATAGAAAATTCATCGAATTGAAAGGTTCTTGTCTCATTTAGCTGCATTTAGGGCTTTTTGAGTCACATCGCTAAGGCCTGAAAACTGAGATATAATTTAAGATAAACTTTAAAATGAACTCAATCAACCTAAGGCGCATTTGAAACCTAACAATCAAATCTATAAGGTCTAGGCTAGAGACGTGTTCTGGCGTCTTTAAACCTAGCAGTTGTCGTTATCTTTGGCACTAGACAGCGCTAGGACAGACTTGTGCTTCCCGTACCATAGAGTATATAAAGGGAGACCCCTCTAGGCTACAATCCTTTATCCATACGAAGTCGAGTCTGCCACCTTGCAAACATGATACACCGAACACAGCATTCGGGGAGATTGCCTGCCCGTACTTCTCGGTTCGCTGGGAGGTATTCTACAGTTCATGGTTACCTGGCAATCCTTTTTACCTAGATCATCCGGAGTATTCATTTGATCTTTTTAACTCATTAAACTTAAAAGATCATTCGAGCACTTGTCCTTTTGAGCTCGTTTCCAATCGAAAGTGATAGAGTCATCTTTGCTTCTTTCTCGACTCTTGAAACATGAAAGAGCAACAGTTCATTATGCGTCTTAGAAAAAAATTGTTGCCCAAGATCTTAAAACATCATGTTAGTATTTTCTAGACCAAATCGTGAGTTTTCCTTAAAGTACATTTTAAAGCCTTGAAATTTATCTATCTTTTCCTATTAACTAAGACGAGGTCATCGTGGTTGAACCATTTAGTTCACCTAGTTCCTCTTCCTCTCCTCTATCTAAAAGATTGTCTGAGGAGCCTTTTCCTGAATTAGCAGAGTCACTCGAGGACCAACGTGTTGAACTCGGAATTGTTCTGAGCATTCAACCTTTTTCATCTCATCCTCCACCTACTTCAGATACTAGGTCACCTTCTGATATTGGCCCAAAATCTCTGGACAATCCTGTCCAGACCCCTGAGAGTTCGCCGACTTTTGAAGGTCAGCTTGGAATGGTTATATATCCTCTGAATCCTTTGTTCAACCCTATTGTGACATCACCACAGCGTCCATACAATTTGTACGATCAGTCAGGTGTTCCTACAGAATTATCCCCTCGTACATCTTCATTCGTTCGTCGTCACTTGTTCCCAGCTATGGAACCCGAAGATGACGCTCTAGTTACCTCTCCGGATCAGTCAAAATTTTCTACTCCACACATTGTCGAAGAGGAAGAGCATCAATTTCCTCCTAAAGGTTTCCCCTACACGGGGAGCATTCCCATCAGTGTGTATCGAGAGTTTCCACCTAACTATTTGACTTTAGCACAGTTGGTCTCAGGGACACTTAGTGCCTCATCACTTTATCATAATCCTGTTTGGGCATCTGACACTATACCTACCACAGGTCCGTTCATTCAGAACCCGACCTCCCAACAGATGATGATTTCTGCAGTTACCTTAGTCCCGGTGCAACCCACTGCTTTGAACCCTCTTGTCTCATCCGTCCAAGTCACCCGTCTAGTTCAACAAACAGTCTCGAGGCATGTTGCTGTCAGTTTTTCGACCCCTCCAATAAATGGACAACCTGTGCCACCACCTAGGGGGCAGAATCTGAGTGTTTCTATGGTGTTAGGCACAACCAATGTGAGTAGCTCACAGGCTCCCATGGTTGGGATGAACCAGCCTTCTTCTGGTGCTATTCAAAACCCTGTTGGTCCTGCTAGATCAAGCAATGTCCAGTACCAACAGGTCCAAAATCCTGTTGGTCCGTTTGGGTCAAGAAATTTCTAGTATCAGTAGCCTTATGAGGCTCAGGTTCAGTACCAAGATCCTTATGTTCCATATGGTTCCCAAGGAATGGTCAATCTGTGTTACATCCTTCAGCTTGGACAATATGTTCAACCTGGTCCATCCACTTTTCCTGGTGGCTATTGTTACGCAGTAATTTGTCACCATTGGTCACCGTCCTTGTTACCCCCAGTGCTCCTCCTTTCAGTTCAAGCCCTCTCCATATCGAGAAACCCAGTGCTGAAGTGCTCGTCCGACCCCCTCCGAAAGGAGTACTCCGGAAATCTTCTTACAACCCCAATGCCCGTGTTGCCCAGCACTATAATATCGTTGAGGATTTAGCCCAGACTCCGTCGGCTATGTCCGCTTTAGAAGTTCTCCAGAGTTGCCCCTCTCAGAGGAAGTCCTTCCTATCCGCCATCGGCGGTATAGATTCGGCAAACTCGGATTTGATTGCGTTCGATTTAACCCGCCATACTCAGAGACTGCCTCCCCAAATCGCTTTTCTCATACAGGTAGTTATCAATAAGAAAACTATTCATCGTACAGTCATTGATGAAGGTGCTTCTACTTGCATCATGTCTGTGGCCTGTTGGAAAGCTATTGGTTCTCCAACATTGAGTCAGTCTCCCACAACCTTGGAAGCTTTCGATGGAAGAGCCTCCCGACCCTACGGTATTCTCCCACAATTACCTATTTCTTTGGAAGGAAAAACGGTCGAAATGGAAGTTGAAGTCGTAGACGCTACTTTAACGTACAACCTCCTGCTCGGACGCAGTTGGATTTACGCGATGCAAGGCGTTGCTTCATCCTACTTTCGTATCATCCGCTTCCCTCACCAAGGGAAGATTATTACGGTCGACCAGCTGAACTTTTTCGCTTCCTCTTCAGAAGGAACTATCCCTTTGTGGAGCATACCACGAAGTCATTTGAGAGTCTCGGTCATGGACTTTTTAAAGATCCTGCCCTTATGGGTGTTTTTCCAGCCTCACCTCCCAATGTCGCTTCCGTCAATATGATCTCTACTTGTCTCGATCCATGGGTTGTTCCTCCTACCGATCAAGTAGATTCATGGGGCGACAAAATGCCGTTGAGTCCCGCCGAACTCAACTATGTTGAAATCGTCGCTGCATCGGCTCCCGAACTTGCTCTTTCGAGCAAGATTTTTCACACACTCGCTCCATCTCTAGGGATTGTAGCTCTGGCTTCTTCGGATCCTCTAAACCAAATATTCTCTTCCGATGAAGCAATTATAGAGACCATGTCTCTCGAGGAACCTCCTTGGCACCACACCCATCATCGTTCCTCGTTGCCATCTTTCCCTCAGAATGAGCCAACTGCTATTCAGCGATTTGCTCCTTGTTCCCCATTCTGATTCCTTCAGTCCCCTGTTCACGTTTATCACTCATCTTCTGAAGGTAATATGGCGAACATCACGCAAACCCAACCCATCGACATCTCTATCAAACCGGAGATTGTCGAACATGTTCATATCGGAGTCACTTGTACTCTGGAAGAGATTCAAATTTACTCGAAACTTTTTCGCGAATTTCGCGATGTTTTTGCCTGGTCTTACGAAGAAATGCCCGGCATTGATCCTAGCATCGTGGTGCATGAAATCATTACATACCCCGGTGCTAAGCCTGTTTGACAACGTTTACGTCAAGTACACCCTCGAAAGGCTGCAGCGATTAAAGCCGAAGTGGAAAAACTTCTTAAAGCTGGTTTCATTTACCGTATACCACTCACAGATTGGGTTTCCAATATAGTACCTGTCACTAAAAACAGGGAACTATCCGTGTCTGTGTTGATTATCGTGATATCAATCGGGCCTGCCAAAAGACAATTTCCCGACACCTTTCATTGACCAAATTATCGATGAATGTGCAGGAAGCGAAATGTACTCTTTCATGGACGGCTTTTCTGGTTATAACCAGATCAATATTGCTCCTGCTGATCAACACAAAACTGCTTTTATCTGTCCATGGGGTACCTTTGCTTATAAGAAACTCCCTTTCGGCCTTAAAAATGCCGGGGCTACATTCCAACGTGTAATGTCTTATGCTTTTCATGACATTCGACACATTGTACAACCTTATCTGGATGATCTTCCAGCTCATTCGGCTAAGCGTAAAGACCACCCAGCTCATCTTCGTGAAATTTTTCTTCGCTGTCGACACTACAACATCAGGCTTAATCCTCATAAATGTGTCTTCTGCGTAGAAACGGGCCAACTTCTCGGATTTGTCGTCTCCCAAGAGGGTATCCGTCTGGATCCCCTAAAAGTCGAAGCTATTGTGAATCTCCCTCCCCCTGCTTCCTTACACCAACTGCAAAGTCTGCAAGGGAAAGCAAACTTTTTACGTCGTTTTATCCCAAACTATGCCGAAGTGGCTAAAGGCTTTACGCGGCTACTTAAAAAGGATGTCCCTTTTCACTGGGATGCGGTGGCCCAAGAATATTTTGAGCGTATCAAGGATCTCCTTGTCTCTGCTCCATTACTTCGGCCTCCAAATTATCATCGCGATTACATCCTATATTTAGCCGCTACGGATACCACTATTGGTATGGTTCTTGTCCAAACTGACAACGATGACATTGAGCATGTCATTTATTATCTCAGTAAAAACCTCCTTGACACAGAAACTCGATATGCCCATGTCGAGAAGTTGGCATTAGCCGCTGTTTGTGTGGTCCAACGTTTCCGTCACTATATCCTGCTGCGCAGTACTACAGTGATTTCTGATTGCAACCCCATGACCTATATCTTGTCGCGCCAGTTGCTGGGGGGCAAATACTCTAAATGGATTGTCATCCTCCAAGAATTTGACTTGGAGTTTACTTCCGCCAAGTCTAAGAAATCGCTGGTTTTCGCTGAGTTAATTTGCTCTCTACCATCTTCTGTTTCGTCGTCTCATACTGAAGATCACATTCTGGATGAGACCTTGTTTCTTATCAGCACCCTCGACCCATGGTATGGTGACATTATCACGTATCTGCAAATGTCCTCCTTCCGCCCGGGCACTTCTAAAGACGCTCGATGAAGGATTCGTCACCAATCCCAACCATATCGGATCATTGGGGATACTTTGTATCGCCTCGGCGCTGACTCTGTTCTCCGCCGTTGTCTTACTCACGAAGAAGCTGAGAGAGTTCTCAACGACTGCCACTCAGGTGCTTGTGGCGGTCATATGTCTGGCTATGCAACTGCTCAGAAAATTCTTCGTGCTGGCTACTTTTGGCCTTCTATCTTCAAAGATTGCATTCTTGCAGTCCGTTCCTATCACGAGTGCCAAATTTTCCAACGGAAGATGCGGGCACCCGCTGCTCCTTTGCACCCCGTTGTTACCGTCGGCCCTTTTGCCAAATGGGGCACTGACTATGTTACCTGTAACCCTCGCTCGGCCGGGGGGCATGGGTACATTATCGTCGCCGTGGATTATTTTACGAAATGGGCCAAGGCGATGCCTACACTCAATGAGGACGGTCACACAGCGGTGCAATTCTTGTTTAATCATGTTATCTCACGATTCGGAGTCCCTCAAGCCATCGTCACTGACCACGGAAAGCATTTCTGGAACCATATGATGACAGAACTGACAACCCAACTGGGCTTAAAGCACGATAGTTCTACCCCATACTATCCTCAATCCAATGGCCAAGTTGAAGCGATCAACAAAGTCTTGGTTACTATGCTTCAGCGCACCGTTGGCATACACAAGTCCAATTGGCATTTGATGTTGTTCCCTGCGTTGTGGGCTTACCGCACTTCTGTGAAGGATGCCACTGGTTTTACTCCATTTCAACTAGTCTACGGACTAGAGGCTACCCTTCCAATCGAATGTGAGATCCCTTCATTAAAATTAGCCGTCAAGCTGCTTCCTAACACCATCCCATTATAAGAATGCCTCCTGTACTTGGAACGTCTAGATGAAACTCCTCGCCTGGCCAATTTGGCCATCGAAACACAAAAGAGGCGGGTCAAATCTCACTTTGACCAGAATGTTCGTCCACGTTCCTTTAATGAAGGAGACTTAGTTCTCCTATATGATCAGGCAAACGAAAAGCTAGGACCAGGAAAAATCGAATCCATGTGGTTAGGCCCTTATATTGTCAAGAAAGTTTTAGACAAAGGAGCCTATGAGTTAATAGATTATGAAGGAAATTCTCTCGCGCAACCTCGTAATGGGCTGTATTTGAAAAAGTACTATGCGTAATGCTAGTACGCTTCCTGTTGTATATACATGTACTTTAGCAAGTGTATTGTCTAAGTATGTTAAAATTTGTAAAGACTCGATTGTCCCTTGTTGCTTATTGTGTTCTTCGCTTCTTGTCCAGATGTCTAATACGCCTTATATTGGTTTCGCTGATGGTGCCTGTCGCAGTACTCGTAACCTATCCTCTGCGGCATGGGTGATCTATGATCATCATGGTGAACTGGTAGATCTTCAAGGTGTCTGTTTGGGTCATACCACGAATAATGTTGTCGAATATTGTGCCGTAATTGAACTACTTACTGAAGCAATTAATCTTGGCATTCGGACATTAGTGGTAAACCTGGATTCTCAGCTTGTCGTCCACCAGCTCAATAGGCGTTATTCTGTCAGGAACCACCATATTCTAAGGTTGTATTTACGTGTAAAATTGTTGGAAAGGAATTTTGAATTTATTACATATCAACACATTCCACGACAATTGAACGTAGTATCCGATGCATTGGCTAATCGTGTATTAGATAGGCATTTGAGAAATTTGTAAATAACACAAAACACAAGAAAATTAATGGTCCGCTTTCAGCTCTTTTCCTGACCTTTTAAAGCGGAAAAGATCGCCGAGTTGTCCCTCTTGGCTCGTTAAACGGTTACTAAGAGGCGGTCGTTTTAAGTTCTTTTATCGACTGTTTAAACATTAAAAGATTACCGGGTTTTTGTTGTTTCAAACTCGTTAATGGTTGCGAAACGATGTGATTTTGGTCCCTTTTTTACTTTTTCAGACCGAAATCACTACTCATGAAAATTACTCCTCAGTCGTAATGATCGGGCGGTTCTTCCGGGTATCATTTTACACTTTTTCGGACCCGAGAGACACAACTCTACGAAAAAGGACCTTTGGAGTTTTCTTTTCCGTGTCTTTTTCAAACTCTCTAAACATGAAAAAGATTCCGAGTTTTACCTATGTCGGACTCGTTAAACCCTGACGACATTGGATTCGTCATTATGACGAAACTTGAGCTTCTCCTGCCTAGGGCTCGTTAAACTTTTACTAGGTTGGATTCGACCGAAGGTCGAACTTATACTACAAGCAAATGCTATCCCCATCAAGCTTGTTAAAAATAATTGGGGTACTTGCCAGAAATGGTAAAAAAAAAGAAGGAATTTTTGGAACCGTAATTACAGTCGTGTCGGCAGTATGTCGCTCTTGAACATGGCACTTTTCTGCTTTCGTGTCAGGGTGGGGATATCTCATTTCGTTTTCACTTGCCTCCGTGGGTTCGGGTGATCCTATTTGACCTCTCATTTACTCATTACCACGTCATCATGACCTCTGATCCATTGATGTCAAATACTGCCAACTCCACTGTCGTGCCGCCGATATGTTCAAAGAGAAGTTGACCTCTGAAAAGAAACCGCCTCCGCTTGATAGTTCATAAATCTTACTTCACAACATTGTCTCTTCCCGTCTCGTGTCGATGATGTGGGAAACATTATGGCCCACCTTCGAC
>APFE030931084.1:0-21515 GCA_000404065.3 Pinus taeda | reverse complement strand
AATTTATAAAAATTAATAAAATTAATAGTTGATTTTTATTTTATTTTTTATTTTAACCAAGCTAAAATGTTTACCATCCATTAAATTACAACATCCATTTTTGGTAGATCTAGAGTAAAGATGGATCTACGTTGGTTTAATTCCCCCATTTAAGATGGATCTATGTTGGTATTGCCCCATTTAAGATGGATCTATGTTGGTATTGCCCCATTTAAGATGGATCTATATTGGTTTAATTCACCCATTTAAATAGGCTACATTGCAGGTGAATACCATGGGTCAATACCATGTGCCATTTTGGCGAATACAATGGGTCAATACCATGTGCCATTTTTATTTTTATTAATATTAGGGTTAATAATGTTTTTTTACATGGTATTAATAACAATCTAGTCCATGGTATTTGTCCCATAGTATTTTTCCCACAGGTTTCACCTAAATATAACGCATTTTTTTAGTGTGATAAAAAAATGTTTTATTTGTTTACCATACCTCTCATTTATTTATATTTTTATTAATTTACCATACCTCTTTTACAAATATGGTATTTGGCCCATACGATTCACTTAAATAAAACCCCTTTCTTGAGACTTCATAAATAAAATGAGGGTTATGGAATAAATATAAAAAGAGGTTTTATTTATTTATCATATGTCTAGTTTATTTATATTTTTATTTATTTACCATATCTCTCATTGATTTATATTTTTATTAATTTTCCATACCTCTTTTATAAATATGGTATTTGGCCCATAGGATTCACTTAAATAAAACCTATTTTTGAAAATGGGCGAATGGAAGGTTGTAACTTCTAATTTCAAGGGCTAAATTTACCTTTTTTACCCTTTCGTTTAAAATAAGGTGGGCTATTTGAGGTGATTTGTAAAAATGTACTATGATACAAAATATTAGCGCACTAAAAATTTAAAACCCCTTAATTTCGCCAAAGGGCGAACATTCACCCCTAAAATTTTCTATGACAATTGGTATTCTTCATTTTTTGAATCTTCAATAGTTGGGGCTTGTCTAGCCTTCCTACAACTTCCTTTAGGATTATTGAGCCTTGATTTTTTTTGCTGAGAAAATGGCTCTAATTGGTGAAGTATTAGAGTTCTTGAAAACTTTGATACAATATATTACTAATTGCACAATGAAAATCAATGAAGCCTCTCTTGTTAATATTATTATGACTTGTCTAAAAAATGCACAAAAAAAATATTGAGCTTTTAGAACTCAAATCACAACTACAACAAGATGAGTTAAAAAAAAATAAAAAATTGTTCTGAACCGATTTTTGTTCATAACAATCCTTTATTTGAGGTTGAAAGAGACTCCCATTAGTAGAAATAAATTAATCAAACAAATTTACATCTTAATGATGGGTCTTGGTGTCAAATTGAAACATCGATTGAAAATTATTACTTTGGATAAAACTCCAGAAATAAATTTTTCAAATTATGACACCTCGAGAAACTTACAAACAAGAAACTGATCCATTTATTGAAGTTGGGAGGTATTCAGTTCTGAGTGGAAGAGAAAATTTGCATGTAGATGTAGAAGTTTAGGTTGCACTTCCCAAGATCATCACCAGACATCAGGAAGAAGTTGTTAAAAATAAAAGTATAACTTGTATTGGGTAAAATAAGGATTTGTCCTCTTAGATCCCATACTATTACAAGTCAATCAAGTTTCATATTGTTGGATTCTTCGAAAAGGTTCATATTCACCTGTTCTAGATCCTACTCCTTTTCAACAACATTGTCAAATTTGTAGATGTGAACATTGTGACAAGGTTGGCCATATGAAATATCATTGGTTTGATCTTCACCCATGTGAACATTGTCATAATACTCATCATTCAAGTAGATGCTTCAAGAACAAGCCTCCTACAAGAAAAAAGATTCACCTTTGATGGATCACTTCTTAGCAATGAGCTTTAACAACCATGAAGATTCTAGATTTTAGACATCTGTGGTTTATATTTTCTAAGTTAGTAACCGGAGACCTGAGAGTAATATCGTTTAGTCTGTCAAGGTTCCAAATCCCAACATGGATCCATCATGACGACTATTTTGATTGTTTATAGTAGAAGAGCTAAAATGCGAGTTTTAAATAGTTATGAGGAGAGTTGTTATGATTTAAGGAAAAATGAAGGTCGATTGCTTAATAATTAATATTATCCAAATTTTTAACTATTTTGATATTTTGATCATACCATAGAACTTTTCTTGAGTATTGTCATGTCTTGCAATTGAGATTTCTTCATCTTCTCACCTTGTATTTGAAAGGGAGAAAATTAATAGTCATGTACGAGCTTCAAGTATAAATCAAGCAGGCCTTATTCATAGGCTGAGCTTACTGTCTAAGCCTAGAGTCAGAGTCAACCATACATAGATTCATAGTTGTAGCTAGAGATAAAACAATGTTGCATGAACATGCTTTGGTTGGTTTCCTTCCTTATACCACTCTAGGTTGAGACTTCAATGGTCTCCCTTTCCAGAATGTTAGGGAACACTTCCTCTAGCATAAGATTTCAACTTCTAGCCAGATTTGAAATTATTCTAGGAATTTCATACAATGTTTTAGGTTGGTTGAGACCTCAATGGTCTGCATTTTTAGAGCATTAGGGGGTACTTCTTTTAGTAGAACACTTCAACTTCTAGCTATATTTGGAATTGTTCCAGGAACTGCACTAAATGTGTTAGGTCCCTATACTACTAGTCTAACCCCTTATTGTTATTGGTACAACCCCTTATTATATTGTTGTGCCCATGTATTCCCCATATTATTATTATTTTTCCCCATAAAAGTGCCCTAACTTTATTATTGTTATGTCGGATCTGATTATATTATGACCCCTTAGGCTCCTATATATAAAAAAGAGGTCTTGTCATTTGTATCATCCACGAGTTGTTCATTTGTGTAATGTAAAGGAGGTTTCCCCCTTGAAGAAGGTTATTTCTAAGGTGTTCATCTATCTTTTCTATCTTTTTGTGACCTCGTTTCATAACATTTGGTATCAGAGCTTTGGATTCTAGGGTTTCACTGTTCCAAACAGGTCATCGTGGTATTTTTGGTATACCTTTTCTTCTGCAACATTTCAGAAGCTAAAAAAAATCCATTTGAGAAGAAACCTTGTTGAACCACATGTCCAAATTTTAGATCTTGTCTCGCTATATTTTCAAAGATATGATATGAGGAAGTTAGGGTTTTTCTAAGCTCCAAAATTTCATCTAAAACCGGTCATCATGATATTTTCACTATAACCATTTCGCTATGAAGTTTCAGAAGCTAAAGAAAAAAACTCATTTGAGAAGAAATCGTTCTGAATCTTGTGTCCAAATTTCAGATGTTGTCTCACTATATTTTCGGATATATGATGTGAGGAAGTTAGGGTTTTTGTAGACTCCCAAATTACATCCTAAATAGGTGACCTTGGTAAAATCGTAATAACTTTCTCTCTGAGCAACAAATTGAAATTTCGTAGGAAGAAACAGAAAGAAGATGGGCTGTAGTTTTTTGTGTATAGTTTTCAAATCTGAAGGTTGAAGCAGTAACATGTGGCATGTCGTACAAGTTTGCTCTACTGAAACATTATATAATCAGGTCATCTTAGGATTGCCCATAACGCTTTCTTGGAGAATCAAATTCTAATCAAACGTGTTGGGTTAGAAAGAGGACTCAGAGGGATACTGCAGGACACAATTTTAGAACTTTCAATTCTAAAACTACAAGTTACAGTCATTTCAAGATCGACCTCCTAAAATCAAGAAAATGTGATATAAGGAAGTTTGATGGAAAAGATCCAGTAAATTGGATACTACAGATGGAGCAATATTTTGATCTACATGGTGTATCACTACTATAAAAGGTATGTATTGCATCTTCATATTTAGAACCGGATCAATTTCTATGATATAAAGGGCTTTGTTCTCGTAAACCACTTGTTAAATTGTCAATTCTCCTAGCGGAAATGTGGATACAAAGAACAACACCTTCTTTATAGAAACACCACAAAAATTGGAAGAGAAACGAGAAAAAAGGCTTTGTTACAAAGTAGAAAGAAAAATTAAGGCAACAAGGAAGTCTAATCCTCACAATTATAAAGATGGAAGTGTTGCTTCTCCTAGGCTTCCACAACCTACAAGGGTTGCACCACAACAATTGGAAGAAAAAAGAGAAAAAAGGCTTTGTTACGATTGTGATAACAAATACATTAAAGGTCATAAGTGTGATGAGAAGAAATTATTTTACATTGATTGTGGAGAGGAGGAAGAAAATGATCAAGAAACATCAATAGAAGAGTATATACACCAGGAACCAACCTCAAAGAAAGAAGAAATGAATCCAACCGTATCTTGTAAAGCATTGGAATGAATTGCCACTCCTAAAACTCTCAAGATAGAAGGACATATCAAGAAGAAAAAGGTTCAAGAAGTGAAAGATCACATCGAAAAAGAAGAAATGAATCCAACCATATCTTGTAATGAATTCGATGGAATTACCTCTCCTCAAACTATCAATATAGAAGGACATATCAAGAAGAAAAATGTTCAAGAATTGAAAGATCACATCGAGTGTCAAGAACTCAATTTGACCATATCTTGTAATGCATTGGAAGAAATGGCCACTCCTTAAACTATCAAGATAGAAGGACATATCAAGAAGAAAAAGGGAAGAGTGTTGATTGATTCGAGCAACACCCATAATTTTATTGATTGTAAGATAGCCAAGGAATTGAATTGCTTCCTATATCCAACACCGGAGTGTCAAGTGATGGTTGCAAGTGGAGGAACCATGAATTTCTCTCGAAAGTGCCATTAGATCAATCTATCCATGGGAGAATATGTATTGAATAACCCAATGCTTCCCATTCCAATAGGTGGTGCTGGTGTTTTACTAGGAGTCCAATGGCTACAATCTTTGTATAAGATAGCTTTTAATTTTCAGGAACATTTCTTGAAATTTTTTTGGAAAGGAAAGTAAGTTGAATTGAGGGGCATCGAAGGAAAACCTGGAAAGATAATCAACTCTAATAGCATGACAAAGCTTCTAAATAAAGAACAACGAGGTGTAATTGCACAATTATGTTCACTAGAGGATCCCACATTGAAATCATGTATTTCTGCAGATCTCCAAAACGTTATGGACAATCATTCCAAGTTATTTGAGACTCCCAAAGGCCTCCCACCTATTCGTGATCATGATCATGTTATTCATTTGATTCCACCAAATATTCCTCCAAACATCACGCCTTACATATATCCATATGCCCAAAGGACTGGGAATTCATTCAAAAGTTGCAGAAGATCCCGGTTTAAACAACATTGAGAGAACTTGCCAAGGAAGGAAAAATCATATTGGACCTTGAAGCAGTCACAAAACCGAGAAATCAAAAGCTACGAAATAGATCAATTTCAAAGTATTTCATCAAATGGAAGAACTTAACCATTGAATATTCCACATGGGTGGACAAGAATTTATACAGAAACATCAAAAATAATTCAAGCATTTAGGACAACACTCTTTGAAGGAGAGGGCCATGTTATGCCCCTATACTACTAGTGTAACCCCTTATTGTTATTAGTACAACCCCCTTATTATATTTTTGTGCCTATGTAGTCCCCATATTGTTATTATTGTGCCACATAGAAGCCCATTATTGTTGTTATTGTGCCCTTACATTATTATTGTTATGTCGGCTCTGATTATATTATCACCCCTTAGACTCCTATATATATAAAAGAGTTCTTGTCATTTGTATCATCCAAGAATTGTTCATTTGTGTAATGTAAAGGAAGTTGCCTCCTCAAATAGGCTTATTTCTAAGACGTTCATCTATCTTTTCTATCTTTTTGTGAGTTGGTTTCATAAAAAAATGTTCCACTCTTGGTGTTCATCATTAAACCACCATTGGTTGAGTAGTTCAGTTTTCCCACATTATCCCATCATTTTCGAAAGCACATTTAGCCAATTGTTGCTATCCACTTTTTGCATTTTTTGTATTTTAGCTCTCTTCTTGGCATCATATGCACCCCTTGGGATTAAAGGGGGAATGTTGGACAACTAATATGCTAAGTGTTATAGTGTAAAATATGCATGGGGCTTCACTCAATGAACCTATGACATGTCAAATATATTCGTGGTATTTTAAACAATACTTTTAATTTGACTACATATTGGAAAATACCTCTAAAAATCACATTATTGAAAAAACGCCCATTTTCGCTAGATATTGTAGGTATCCATTTTTTCATTAACTTTTTCTTATACCTCATATTTTTTCATTAACTTTGAGATCCATTTTATATACCTACCAATATAAAAACCCTTTATTGCCTATATATCCCCCAATATATTATGTTGTTTTTCTCAATATATATCTCGCAATATGAACACAGGTGGTTGCGAAAATATGAATAATTATTTGAGTTCAATATACCATTTAAAATATGCTAGGCAAGGATCATAAGACAATGTATTAATATGTTAATATTTGTGAATAAAATGCATCTAAGATTATCTTAACCTTGTGTACCATTTGTGAGTCTTTAACAATTAGCCTACCCTAATTAATAGATTAATATAGCAATACAATTTCTAATAAAATTGTAATTTCTTATTGTTTATTCAACACCATAAAATTAAGATACTTGATTTTTGCAAATTTAAAAATTTGCTTTGGAAAAAATAAACAGAAAAACATCATTCCATCTGTTAATTACAACCCAAATTGGGCAAAAAACCAACGGGTCGTGGAAAAACAAAAAACAACGCCCCTGAATGTATAACACAAACACGAACACTAAAATGGTCCCTGCAACTGTGTCAAAAACGTTTACCTTGACCACAAACATGGGCGTCCAAAACATCGACCAACATAACATAACCATCACTGGGCTTTGGCAAATAGCGCTTCCAAGTTTTCGTTGACCCTATTGTTTAGAAGTGCTTATCAATTAAAAGTAGCCTTTGGAATTTGGAATTTAATGCTAGGATTAATGAAATCCTTATAATACTTTTTAAAAAAGTGCTTAAATAGATAATGTTATTCTAGATAATGTTTGAGAATAACATGATTTAAATAAATGGTGTATTTAAATAAAATTTCAATCATTTTTAATTCGATAATAATTTCAATTTATTAGTTCCATTATAAAAGAAAACTGTTGATTTTGAATCCAGAATTTTAATGAATAAAAAGATCAATAAAATTCTAATCAAATAAATAATCTATAGAAACCCTAATAAATAGTAAGAGGTTGTCAGACCAATGAAATCCACAACTGGGATAAAATTCTCAAGTCACAACCGGAGTTACATAAAAAATGGGGTTCCAACCCCATCATAAACTCACAAAAGCTAAACTGGATATGTTCTCTTACAGCGTGCATTCAAATAATATTATTTTTCTTCGCTGAACAACAGCTTCAATCATCTTGTTAATTATTCAAATAAGGCAGGACCCTCGTCCCCTTCATAATCCTACAGCTACCACTGGCATAGAGACCAGTCCAGCTACCGACAACCTTTCACAGACATAGACGTCGCTGCTTTTGAGTGTTTTTCAGTATGAAAAAAGCCTGATATTTATATTATGTTGGAAGTAACTATGCATATATCATCTTTCCGGATGCTGGAATTTCCAGAAAAGATAACTAAGATCAGCTCAGAAAATATCCGATACTAATTGTGACTCAGGGGAAACCAAGAGCCAGAAACACGTTAGCGCAGCATAATTTACATATAAGCATGATACTGTTCTAAATTGTTGTGACAGAGAGAGGCATATCCAGTGGCAGATACTGAAGGAATATACAACCGTCACCATTTGTTTCTGTATTGATGAAACAGGCAACATATAAACTATTATTATTCGCTGCTTTTGAGTTGCTCTCGTGGAAAAAACTGCTCACCACAAAATCCTCATTGTTCTTCCTTCTCAATCAGATTCAAGAATCTATTATCTTTGTGACAATTATAAAATTAAATATCAAAAGTATTTTTTTCATAAAATGAGTTTGTTTGCATATATTTTCAAATTAATTTACAAATTAAAAATATTTATTTTATTATAATCATTTCCTAAAGATAAGAAACATTTTTTTTCAAATAAATCATAAAGATTTAAAAAATCGAAACAATCATTAGATTGATTAAAATCAAACAAACCCCTTGTAATTTCAAAAAATATTATCATTACAATTACAATTACAATTACAATTACATTACAATTTTCATTACCATTACAATTACAATTACAATTACAATTACATTTATATATATATATATATATTATAATAATATAATATAATATAATATAAGGACGAGAAGAATAAACCTATTCTAAAATTTACTTACATTCTATAAATTTACAATACACAAATGAATAATAGCTGCGTGGCAGCAAGTCCCTGGCTTGAGTGCAAGGCATATGTTCACATAAGGAAACTTACTGCATAAGACACCAGTGTGAATGAAATGGTTTCGACATAAATACCACCTGAATATTCACAATCCCAAATCCATATTCAGAATTTGTATGTTTAACTATCAACAATAATAACTTGTGAGCTTCAAATTGCCTCTTGGATGCCTTTGAAGTAAATGACGTTGATTGTATTTGCAGGAATGCCACTGCACTATCCCTCTTTGACACCATCTCCTGTACATTGTTTGCTTCTTTAATATCTAACATAGCTAAGCAATAGAACACATTGAAGATTGCCTTCCCCAAGTTCTAGCTTCTCAACCCTGGCCATAGTACCTGCTCCAACCAACTCAAGTACAGGAAAGTTCAACACTCAAGGTCTACACTAGAATAAAATCCCCACATGCAGCCAAAGAAACCAACTCAGGTAAAGGAAAGTTCAGCACTCAAAGTCTACACTAGAATAAAATCCCCACATGCAGCCAAAGAAATGATAAAAATGCTCTAGGAAACCTAAAATCTACAACTCAGAGAAAAAGAAAGTAGTTGTGATTATGAGAAATTCAAGAACTTTAGAAAAGTATACCACTGAAAAAATAATGATATAGGTTTATAAGGTTTCTAATGGCACTAGCACAGTTAGTTGTTCTCATAAAAAATGGCATGGTTTTAGGTCTATCTTTGGGAAAACTAACTGTGCTAGTGTCTATCCCCAAAGTAGACATGGATGAGAGGGGTCCAAGCAAAAGTGGAGAGGAGGACAACCAGAAGGGATGGATGAGAGGGGTCCAAGCAAAAGTGGAGAGAAGGACAACCAGAAGGGAAGATAGGAAAAACGAAAGGCCAGCCAGAGAAATAAATAACGAGGACTAACAAAGCACACAATGAGAAACTGCGCACAGTGACATTTAGGCCATCTGCATATACTTTCATGCATGTTTTACTAACTGGAAGGACTAGAACCATTTTATGCACAAGTTGTCTCGCACGGAGCAAATTTAAATGAATGCAAATCTACTTCCTGCCACCATGACAGAAATCGTTGTCAGCCTAGAGATACTCTCCCCGGTTAACATTTTAAGTTACAAGTTTATACTGTGTAAAGAAGTAACATAATTGCATTCAAACATCAAAAAACAGACATTAAGGATATGATAGGACACTATAATAAGCCTTTAATGGTGAGGACCACGGGTATTTGTTTCGTGTATTTTGTTTGCGTGACAATAAGTGAATTGGAGTAAGTAGTCACAACCCACTGGAACCGCAGGTCAAAACCCGATAAAAGGGAAAGGAATTGAGGGAACTTACCCACTCATTTGGTTCTCCTTACTTCGCACCCACCCGATATGTCTTTAACACGATGCAGCTGAAAGTAGCAGCAATATTGTACCAGACTTGCCTGCAAAAGCCCAAGCTCTCAGAGGCGGGCGTATCCTCAGCAGACGCAGACCTTGTGAATTGTGACACCCCGTCGGATTTGGAAACAACTTGCAGGAGTCGATCTGTTGTCCATTGCAGGACAAAGCTGCTATTGTGCACCATTCAAGGAACAAGGAAAATGTCTGGCACCATTCAAAGGAACACCAACAACAACAAACCAAAACCAAATCGAAACACAGCCCTCGAACATACTCCTCTTGTATTTTTCACAAGAGATAATAACCTTCGCAACTACAAAATAATTTATAAACCCTCTTAAAAAGAAAATTATGACAGTGAGAATAAAGACCTAAGCAGTCCTTGAAGCCCTCTGGCCAAAAAGTATCAAATACACATAAGTGACAGGGTATGATTCCAAGGGATAAGACGACTCATAATATTTATCTATATGCCTAATCTGTAATGCTTATCTCGCAGCAGTCATTTGTGGTTCCGCAGAGCCGTATACCGCTTTGAAGATGCAGCAGTGTGGAAACCCTCAGCAAAGGCGATTTGATTCGGGCTCTGTTAGAACGTCTGAAAGGAAACTCGCTGAAAGGAATACCTGAAACATTTGCAAGTTTACTGTGATGGAACTTTGGGGATCCTTGTTTTCCGAGCTCCCGTTCCGTAGACACCCGTCGAACCGTCCAAACCACACCAACATGCACGGACCGCTTGGCAACTTATTGATGATCGCGTTAAATGACTTGGTATTTTTACGCTGATCACCACAGCATCTAATACCTGCAAATTAGTTTGCTTGAGTGAAATATGAACTAACCAAATCGAATGTAATATATAGTTATGGTTTCTCCACCTCGAGAAGCCAAATAAGACATTGAACTCTGTTGGAATATGGTTACACAAGAGAAAGCTATAATTAATACACAATGCGACTAAAAATTCTAACCTAAGTTAATGTTAAACCAATTGTTCAGATTCCTATAGTCCCATGCAAGACGGCAGGGACTAATAAGGTAATTATATTAATATTGCGACTAAAATCTCTAACCTAAAATAATGTTAAACCAACTGTTCCGATTCCTATAGTCGTATGCCAGACGGCAGGGACCAATAAGGTAATTCTATAAATATTTCAATTTCACATTTAAAGTAGAGATGAATAATACCTATTAATTAGAATGAATTCTTGAGGAAATTATAGTATTAGTTTTCAGTAAATCACTGTTTCAAACATATAAAATTTGTTAGGCGTTGTCGTCAAACTTAAGTGGTGGTCACAGTATTAAAAATATGTTAGGACATGTATATCCGCTGGATAAGGCCTATGAATATTTGGTCCTTTACCTCCATCTTTGTATATGAGGAGGGGGAGGTTACTAAACACAGCGGCACATTGTCATGCTTTAGAAACTGGCTGACAGAAAGATCCAGGATGCCTTTGACAATTCATCTCCCCGGGTATATTCAGGATCGTCTTTGAGAACTCCCTGCGTCCCTTTCATGGATCTTGGATGAAGAAAATATTTGCTTCAGCATGTCGTCCAGTAGAATTTCACACATTACCACAAGCGAAATCAAAAGTGGCCCACTGATCCGAGCTAGGGAGGCCAGTCTTCAAGTAGTCAGTAAACGAGGGGACATGCCAAGACGGTACCATTCAACTTCCTCTATATAAGATTCAAGGTCCGAGGCAACGAGTGCCAGATACTTTCAATGATTTACTCAGAATATGAACAATGTTTTCACCACAAAAACACACAAGAAAAAGAAATATGTTTTGCCTAGTTGTCTGTATACATAAACAACACATACCCTTTACCTGTCCTGTTAAAACTTGGTTTAGATACTCTGTTGTGAATGTCTTTGCCCCCGGGAAACGATACCTCTGAGTGTCTCCGAGAAATGAGATCTTTGAAGCTTGTAATAATGGCAACATGATGCTCTATAATAGGAACCAAACGCTAAACGATATAATAAGAAATAATTACTAATGTTTTTTCTTTGTATAGCGCCGCTGCTTTCCAGGTGAGATGTCTACAAATTCTTCATCAGCTCCACAAATGATCGTTTGCCTCTCTGTAGCGTATACCACTTTCAACTATTGGAACGTTAATACCAAAGAAACCTGTGACGCCAATAACCAGAAGCATGGGCAATGATGCACAGAGACAGATCTAGATACCCATCTGTCTTTGTGTATCATTTCTCATGCTAGTGGTTATAACGTTACAGGTTTGTTTGGCCTTAAACATTACAATAGATAAAAGTGGTTTAAACTTTATGTAGAGCCAAGCGATTATTGGTGAAGCTGATCAACAATTTGTGGACGTCCCATCTGTACAAACAAGAGGCTTTAGCACTTGCCTACTATTGTCCAACTGCGAATATTACTATTTGTAAAGAAAATTCCAAACAGATGGAATCTTTGAATTCCTTGAACACATTGTGTCATTTTGTCTCCATCTTCGATTTCCTTGAACACATTGTGCCATTTTGTCTCTTACGTTTATGTAACGATTCATGTCGTCGAATAAAGATTAACCACCTGATGTAATGCTGGGTTACATGTCTGATGTATGGTCATTATCGTTCTCTGTCGTGGGTAATGTCAAAACTATCTTAATATAAACATTCCTGACTATTTCCAGGGAAATGTCAAAACTATGTTAATATAAACATATGTGACTATTTGCAGGGAAGGTTCGATTCCGTATTTGCTGCGTAGTCATTATACTCTGTGTTCTTATAGTCAAAGCAGTTTCAATGTATAGGAGTAAAAATGGAATTATTCCTGTTACATCTCTGGGCTTTATTTAAAATATATAGTAGTTTTCTTATAACTTAGATTTTATTGTATTCATGATATTTTGACTGTTTCTAGATAAGATGCCATTCTACTTCTGATATTCACGATATTGCAATCCTAACATTAATATGAATATTTACAAGCTACAAAACACTATGCAGTTATTGACAAATGCATTTTGTATTGCAGATGTTTAAACAGCAACACTATTACACGCTCTCTACCTAGATGAGCATGTGTCCCTACATTGCAGCAGGGTTAGCGTTTATCCCCTCCGAGCACATGGCTGTCAGAGGGCGTTAATGGTTTCACTTGTTGGGCAAACAGTATCCATCCAGTGATCACCCGGCAGCTTATGAGTTGTCCGTATGGTAACATTGGCAACAGACTTTATTAACCGATTATTGTTTGTCAAACAGTATCCATCCAATGATCAGCGGACAGCTTATAAGCTGTACGTATGGGAACATTGCTAGCAGACTTTATTAGACTATTATTGGGTGCATATTATTGTTGTCGTGACGTCGAGCTTGACCATTTTCAATTTTAGTTTAATGCAACTTTTAGTATCTAAAACAGGTGTGTGCTGAACGTAAATTTTAGTAAAGTTAATAGATGATTTTGCTTTCATTTTATTGGATACATGAAATTCCATAAAATGGATATAAAGATATTTGTTGAATCCACATAAGTAGATTTTAAATTCAAAAAAATAATTATTTATTTTTAATTGAATTCCATAATAAATTAGTTATTTGCAGAAGTGGTTTATATTGGAATTTGGTTTATATTGGAATTAGGTTTGGGAAATTTGGATTTTTAAATAAATGAGTGGATAAGGTTTATATTGGAATTAGAATTTAGGAATTTGAATTTTAAATAAAACAAGGTTTGAATTTCAAGAGAATATTATTTTTTTAATGTATTTGAATAGGTTTTTAGTTTCAAATCAAAGAATAAAGATTTGATTTAAAAATCATTTACTTCATCTCCTCTTAAGCACATTGGAATCAAATAGTTTCATTTCCACATCGTTGGTCAATTTGAGCACTTCAATTACAGATTGTTTGCCCATAGGCAACGCTGAGTTCGTCTCCAAGAGTCGTCGTGTAGTCGTAACCACTTGGTTGGTCTCCAAGCGCCATGTAGCCAATGCAGGCCATTGGACTGCATCGAACATGACTATATCTCCCCCCATTGAAAACAACTTGAGAGGAAGGATGGTTGAGATGATTAAACATCACTTCTCTCTTAATGGTATATTTTATTCTTATTATTTTCTCTGCACCTTGCTTTTCTAAGAAGTCTAAGATTGTTTCATAAATTTATTCAACAACCTTAATCTATTTATGCTTATCTCAAGTATAGTGTATAACCATCATTTCATTTTTTCATTTTCGAATGCAAATACTTACAGGTCATTTCAATTTTGGCTCTCTTTGGATCAAAAGTGAGCCATCATTTGTTGGAAGAGCTCAAGAGAGGAGAAAAATAAAACTTGCTTGTTATAGAATTCCATATTTAGAAAACCCTTTCTTGACATGAAATTGAGTTACAAGTACGTGCGGCTCTAGCTTCTCTGACCTGTGAACATGATAACATTAATGCAATTGGTCTAGTTAATGTTCCACCTATATTTCATTATGCAATTTTGAATTTTTTTCATTTATAATTAATAAAATGTTCAACTAATCTCTTTAGTCATTTTTTAATGCCCCCTCCCACATTTACCCACTTTCATTGGCTTGCCAGGGTAAACATGAAACAAAGAGTTACTATGACATGACCCGACCTCCAAGCTCCAATTAAGGAAGTGGGGCCTACCAACTAACCAAAAAATGACAACTCATAACATCCGTGAGAGCTGCAAAACACTTAGAGGCCAAATGACCATCCTAGGTGACCAAACCCTAAGCTGAGGCTCTTTTCACTAACCTAGACCCCCCAACCACATGTATGACAAAGCCAAGGTGCGGTTTTAGGCCTCCAATCGAATGCACAACATTGCATCCATGTGGTTGTGACCTAATTTTCTGAGTTCAGAGGGTGAGGTCTCGAGATCTGAGCCACAATTCCAGGGCAACCCCCAGATCATTGCCCAAAAATTCATGAGTCTTTCAAGAATCATAAATGATATAATGAGAAGACTAAACATACAAACATGAGTAAAAAAACTTGACCTAGACAGACTAGAACATCCTAGGCATTTCATCAAACACATGGTAAATAGGTAAGCCACAAGTCATAAATGCATATAACCATGTAAATATTTGTTCTTTAGTTGTGAGTCACCAAGAAGGTCTAATACCCTCTTAATTAGATGCAAAAACACTTATTAGCTCATGCATTCATCAACCATTCAAGAACTAATCAAAGCATAACAAGAGCCATAGCTAGATCATGTTATATATAATCATGCTTATAACCAACATATAATCCAAATATTAACCATGAAAGAATATCCAACAAAGGCACATAATAAGAAGTATAAATGCTAATGGAGTACAATAAAAAAGTAGTTCTTATTAACATATGCGAAATTCAACCAAGTCAGGGACTTCCATGTACCACCCAACCATAGATTGGGTTGAACCAAATCTTTCTTTAATCCAATCACCCCCATGCCATATTAAAAAAGTCAATGTGGGATTTGATAGGATAAACCAAGACATAAACCATCAAGGGAATCTAGAGATTAAACCACCTGCACCCTCAAACTACTGCAATCTCACCAAAGCTGGTCAAGGGATCACAAAACCAAAACAAGCTTGGATGCCTCAGAGTTCCGTCAGCATGCCTTGAGAATTTTTTTTGTCTCTGCCCACTTGCCAAGAGATTGTCAAAGAAAACCATCCTTACCCCCAAACCTTTGGAATTTTCCTCAGACCACCTCACCTGGTTCCAAAATCATTTGCCAATATAAACCTCAACCATAAAAAAATCCCATCTCACCATGGTTATCTATGAAATGGAAAGGTAAGGCTGAAACCACTGTCAAACTTGGTAAAACCTATGCCAATAAAAACAACTAAGACAAACAAACAAATGAATGTACCATACATTCACACCTCATGTAGGAAATCACACATGCAACCTGTTACGTGCAAAATCCTCGTGCTAAAGTTGTTGAACTAATATTCTCCTTGCTTCCTTTGTTTTTTCTTGCTTATCTACTTCCTTCCCTTTCTTTCCTTGCTTGTACTTTGCCTTCCTTTTCTTTCCTTGATTTCTCCTCTTGGTTCTCTTCTCTCTCTCTCTCTCAAACTAATTCCAAATCCAAATTGATAAAAAGATAAACCAACAAAATCTCCACTAACAAAACATGTGAACTGATTCTTAGAAGCCCTTTTATCATTGAGGCTTCTATTTTCTTCATTTTTCCTGTCATCTCTCTCATGCAAATCTATGTCTCTTCACCTTATTTTCTCATATTTTCTTTTATTTTTGTAAATAAACTGACAATTAATGCCTCTTTGGCTTTGAAAATGCCTTCTCTAATTTCTTTAGCCATAAATAAATCGAAAGTGATGGCCACTATAGTGTTTTTCCCAACATTCATCCTGGAATACATGTCTCATGACCTTGGTCTTATTCTTTTTCTTTTTATTATCCTTTATTACATGAACTTTTAACTCAAGGTTGTGACACGCCCCCCACCCCCCAAGGGGAACATCGTCCTTAGTGTTCTATGACAGCTATAACCAACAAAACCACTAAAACCAAAACATACTATGGAGATTTATAACATACCTCCATGTGGTATTTACGATGAACAATTACTACAAACCATGAAAAACATGACAAATATGACAATCATACTGCTTATTGGAGCTTTATAACACAACTCATTACAATGTGTACATCCATATAAATATATACATACATATATCAAAACTTATTTGCCTAAACCAACAAATAATGAAGGATACATAGCATGCATATGATCAGTCATCTTCCACGTAGCTTCGTTGGCCTCAAAGTGCTTCCACAACACTTTAACTTGCTTGATTCTCAGTTCTGCAACATCCATTATTTCTACTCCAATACGCATTGAGGCTCTAGATGAAATTCTCCCTTTGGCTCCACCTACAAAACAGATTAGTTATACATTTAATTAATTATAAACAAAAAAAATATAATGAGCATGTTAGGGAAAGGGAAGAAAAATGTTGTTGCAAATGCACTCTCAGGAAAGCATGACGATGTGGAAGCATTGTTTTTTTCTATTGATATTATCCAATGAGACTGGATAAATGAAGGAAGGGATGAATGGAAGAAGGCCGAAGAAGTGTGGCCACTCATTCAAAAGTTGCAGAAGATCCTAGTTCAAACAATATTACCAGAACTTGATGAGGAAGGAAAAATCATATTGGATCCTGGAGTAGTGACAGATATAAGAACCCGATAGCTACGAAATCAATCAATTTCAAAGTATCTCATCAAGTGGAATAACTTATCGCTGAAGATTCCACATGGGAGGACAAGAATTTTATACAGAAGCATCAAAAACTACTCAAGCATTGAGGAAAACACTTTTTGAAGGATATGGGCATGTTAGGTCCCTATACTACTAGTGTAACCCATTATTATTATTAGTGCAACCCCCTTATTATATTGGTGTGCCCATGTAGTACCCATATTATTATTATTGTGACCCATAGAAGCCCACTATTGTTATTGTTGTGCCCTTACATTATTATTGTTATGTTAGCTCTGATTATATTACGACCCCTTAGACTCCTATATATAGAAAGGAGGTCTTGTCATTTGTATCATCTAAGAATTGTTCATTTGTGTAATGTAAAGGAGGTTGCCCCCTTGAAGAGGCTTATTTCTAAGGCATTGATCTATCTTTTATTTCTTTTTGTGAGCTAGTTTCATAACATAATGAAACGTGGAAAGCATAGTGGACTTCGATTATCGAAGGCAGTGCAAGTCTCTAGTACACTCGCCCAATCCTCTAAGTATTTCTAAAGGCTCACAATACCGAAGTGTTAACTTTTCATATGGTATAATCCTCAAAGGTATCCTCTCGGGTTTGATGCACAAGTACACAAGTTCCCCACCCTGAAACTCCTTAAATACCCTATGTTGATCTCCATTACTCTTTTTCCTCTCATGTGTTGTCTTTAAATTAATTTTAATAGATGACGTATCTTGCTCCATCTCTGCCAACATATCAGGTCCAATCAATAAATTGTTCATTAGATCACTCCAACTGATAGGAGTATTACAACTCCACTCATAAAATGTCTCAAACAAACTCATCTTCAAATATTTATGATACACATTATTATAAGAAAACTCAAACAGTGGAAGATACTCTTCACACTTCAATTGTTGGTGCATGATATACATCCTCAACATGTCCTCAATAATCTTGTTAGTCCTTTCTATCTATCTATTTGTTAACAAATGATAAGTTGTACTGTAGGTAAACTTTGTCCCCAAACCTGCAAACAACTCTTTCCAAAACCTAGAATTGAACTTGGCATCTTTGTCTGATACAATCTTCTTAGGAATGCCATGCAATCTCGCTATCTCCCTAATGAAAATATGAGCTACCTCACTAGCTTAATTCGTAATCTTAATTGCAATGAAATGAGCTACCTTACTTAACCTGTCAAGCACAACCATGATGGAATCATGTTGCTTTGAAGTCCTCGACAAACTTGTAATTAAGTCCATGGAAATGACCTCCAATTTCCACTTTGGAATCATAATCTACTGTAATAAACCACCTAGATGCTTAAACTTTACTTTTACCTGTTGACAATCCAAGCATCTTGCAACAAACTCAACCACATCTTTCTTTAAGTTCAGTTAATGATAGAATTTATTAATTGTTGTCAATGTCTTCTCATATCCTAGGTGACCTACATATGGCTTGACATGAAACTCCCTCATGATAAAACTATTGAGCTCACTGTCATTTGGAACATAAATCTTGTTCCCTAATTTGACCAAGCCATCTGTCATGAGATAATACTCCTCATCCCTATCACATGCACCCTATTGTTGTACCATATGCCTCGATTATTGATACATGTCATCATGTTGTTCCTCCTATAAGATCCGCTCCTGTAAATATTTCACTTAAGAAATCATTGCGACAATGTGATTCACCTACACTCTTCTACTAAGAGCATTTGTATCCTTCCCTTTATGTACCTGATCTCGAAATCAAACTCACTAAGAGCAACCAACCATCTAGCTTATCTGGCATTCAGATTAGGTTGGTCAAACAAGTACCTCAACCCACTGTCATCGCTCATCAAGATAAACCTCTTGCAAAGAAGATATTGTCTCCACATCTTCAATGCATGGATGATAGTTTCCAACTCAAGATCATGAGTCACATAGTTTTTCTCACATTCATTTAACTTCCTTGACACATATCATACCACGTATTGTTCCCAGATAAAGACTTCACCAAGTCCTCTCTTGAAAGTGTCTATACTTACCACAAACTCTTTGTCTTGATCTGCAATCTTTAAAATAATAGCATATGTAAGTTGTTAGTGCTCAAATCTACCTTAGGCTGAAATAAGGTAACACTAAAGGCCACATCAAACCACGCTGAGCCTCGTAGCTAGCACTACGAGGATAGGAGAGGGCTCTCTCCGGGTCAAAATCGGCAAAAGATAATCGAAAAGGCTCAAGATGACTGAATTGATGAATAATTTTAGGCTAGGTACGAAGTACAAAGAGTTTAGAATTGAGTTTTAATAATTTTGTTGAAATCAAGGGAAAGGCAAATTTGGGTGCGGGGATGAAGCACAGTTTTTGCAGAAGTCTACTTTGGGCAAGATAGGCGATTGTTTTGATGCCTTAAAGTAGGCGAGATGGGTATATCAGACTGGTGAGGAGCTAAGGAGAGCAAGGGAGTATCAAGGATTCTCCTTAAACTGAAGAAAACATAGACGATTAAACAAATTTAAAGGCAGAGCATAGAAATTTCATGGATTCTACCTTAACACTTCATTTGTTTAATAACAGAAGATTCAATATAGATAGTGATGCACATACACAACTTACAAGTACTGAGAGAAAAACACCATCAACACATAGAGCCACATGGATCCCAAATAGTGCTCCAAAACCTTGGTCTTTCCTTTCCCAAAAATGCTGATAAGATATGTACAATATAGTGTCAAGCTATTCCCAAGAGTCCAACCCTGAAAATGACTAAGAAAATACATAATATAGGCAATATAACACATTCCCTTGCCTTTAGGGGTCGAGCTCATCATCCTAGGAGTTGTTTCAACCAATTCTAAACTAAGCACTAGAATCTAGGCAGTCAAAACAACTTGCCTCTATAAGCTAGGAAACCAATTCATTCATTACATTTTTGCTATTTTATGAATGAATCATCTAGAATAGGTAAATAAGTGTCATAACAACATAAATATCCAATAATTACATCAAGGAGGGTGAAAAATCCCATCACAAGTCAAAACAGGTTAAACTGGCTTGATTCTTTGAGCTGAGGAAGAAAACTGAGCCAAAATACCCTGTGCGCCATGTGGCTGAGCCCTGTGTGCCGCGTGGCTGAGCCCTATGCGCCACGCGGCTGAGCCCTGTGCGCCGCGGGTATTTGCAACTACTTTTGGGGTACTTCCTGGCATCCAAATTGAGCTCAGGTTGGCTTGTTGGAAAGGCCTAGATGTCTAATTTTCCACCCAAGTGGAATTTTCCAATTTGGTCTCAATTGGACCCTCCAAAAGTGAATTATCCCAGAAGTACTACCTTCTAGTGCAAAAAGTGGCAGAAAGGTGATTTTCATGATGTTTTTTGCAATTTTGATCACCCAAAACTTGATGAAATGCCTTGGCAATTGCTGAGCATGTGTATTTCATCATGAAAAATCCAAAAATTTAAGCCACCTGTGATTTGGACCTCCCCATCTTGTGGGTCATGTGCTGAGCGCGACGCATAGAACCCAAAAACCTGTTTCGTAAGCCAAAAAATTTTGAAATCACAAAATTTTCTCCAAATTTGCCCAAAATTGGAGTGAAGACCCTCCATCATGTATCATGCTCAACTAGTGAAGCCTCGGCCAAAACTCGAAGCGGATCAGGCCTTTTGCGTTTTTTTGTGCTTTGTTCAAATGCCTTTTGAGGACCTTCATTCTCGCTTTGCAAACATGCATGTGAGCCCAATAGTGAGTCTTCATGTGGCACAGCATGTCCTTGTCCCTGTTTGCCTTCGCCAACAACTTTTCCAAGTGAGTGTTCACCTGGATGAGCATTGATTCCTGATCAATAGGTGTCAAATCAGTGGGTCTCCTACGAGCCAATTCCCGGTCTTCAGGAATCTTGCGTAGCTCATAAAGTTCATGCTCATCCTCCAACTTCTTGTTGCATTGCTCTAAGTAGTTGATCACCCATTTAGCCATCTGCAATTTCTTTTGCCACGACTCATTCTCGGCCCTTTGCTCTCGGATAATCTCCTTAAGCTCTAAGTTGGGCAAACTAGCATCAACATCAATGATATCGGTATCCTGAACTCCTGAAGGACCCTCATCAGCCATGGGTCTCTTGCCCCTATCCTAACTTTGTACCTGTGCTGTAGATGGAAGTGAGACCCCCTCCACATGATGTGGAGATAATAATCACTCTGCTGATGATGTCAACGAGATCCCTTCCACATCGGGTGGGGAAAATACTCGTCGTGCAGCTGCAAATAAGGCCCTGGGGCCTTTCTGATATGTCACATATGCTAGAGCATCAACATGCTCGGTCTCATGAATGTCAAACTACTGTGAAGGCCCTCCCTCATCATGGACGATCTCTAGAGGAGGCTGTAGCGCGGAAAAGAAATCACGGGAGATGAAATCCTCCCAAGCAATACCTTGCTGTGCCAACTGATGCATCACTATGATTT